>VZTV01045044.1:0-10310 GCA_013400875.1 Anhinga rufa | reverse complement strand
GGGGGAAGAGACCAGAAGGGATAAGAATTCAAAACAAAGCAAGAAAGAAGAAAAGTGTCATTATCTGAAACTCCCTTTTTTATCTCCCTATTACCCCCATGGTCTGAGTAGCCCTAATACAAAAACTGCTTGGGTGCAAGATAGCTTTAAGAAGTGTATTCAGTGGTCTATTTAAATTATACTGGTCAACTTGTTAGAAAAGGGAGCATATGAATTCTTGGTTTCAATATTCTCTCTTAAGAAAGCAAACAGCTAACTTTTCAAGGCAACCTTGAATTTCTTTCTAAGAGAGTAAATTGCTTTGGATTTAGATGAAACTCTTCACTGCCATGACAGGCAGCCCATCTTTAATTTATTTGAAAGCTGACATAAGCCAGGGCTCCTGGTTCTCTGAAAGATATGGCTGAAATGGGGAGTGGTTTACTTCGCATTTTCTTACAGGTCTTCCGCATTATTTGAACAATAATAACAGGCCCGATAGGAACATAACTTACAAACTGCTTTGGTTAGAGAAATACTCAGGAAGGCAACCCTGGAGTAGAGGTTATAAGTGAGTATAATGCAGAAGAAATAAATGAATATGAAAAGGAGTTTCTTAGCCATCAGGAGCTAATGAGATAAAACTCTGTAAGCAAGCCAAATACTCTTAAAGCATTCAGGCATTAAGTGCTACCAAATTCTTTAACCAAAAGTCAGTATTCCTAAGTAAACCACAATATTTTTTATTTTCTACTACTTCCCATGCTGTGTGCAACTATTTGCATCTCATCAAGCTTTTCATAGAAGTTATTTACTAAACAGTGTGGGAGAAAAGAGACCTCATTTTAAACATTAACTATATTCAATGCAACACTACCAAGATCCCATTATAGTTAATATCTTCTATTACTTCTTTGCTTGCTACATCAATCCTTAAGAAAACTTATATTTCACTTCCCTGCTTTTCAGTCCTATATATTCACTATATAGTCACTATGTATTTAATATAACTTGGGCATTATTTGGGGATAATTTTCATTAAAGGATATTGCATCAATGCAATAAATTATCTGTGTGTCTCTGGCTGAATCCACAATGTTTCTTAACTGGGGGGGGTCTATATGATGATCACTTACAGCCAAGTCAGTCATATTCTCTGGCTTTTAAAGCATCCTTTAGAGAGACATTAATATTTCTGAGCAAATACAAGATATTTTTAGGAATATTTTGCTGTAGTCAGGGTTTAAGGATATTGGGAATATTTATTGGTAGCTGGAAAAATAAGATACATTTCCAGGCATACAAGTGATTGTATACAAACATGCCCAAAGCTATCTTTCTTTTTATTTTCTTTGTGTTTTTTTTTTCCTCATTTGAATTAATTGGAGATATAAACTTTGTCCTGACAGGCACCTTTGGCATTCTGCCTTCTGGACCATTCTTTTAGCCAGGTCTCATTCACGCCTGTTGTCCAGGGCTGGCGCCACACTGTGTTTTCACAAACTGGTGAACTTGGGCACATTTTCTTCTGGATTAAAAGTAGTGGCACAAGGCAGATCTCCATGACTCTGCAAGCAGGGCTGAACAGAAGCACCATGACTAGCTTCTGCGGCCGTCACAGACCACCACATCCTTCCTCTTGCTTCCCTAGATGGGCACCTCCTCTCAGGTTCCGTAGATTGGTTGCCCATGGCAAATCTCTGTTTAGATTTTGTCCTCTGACATGCTACAACATAGACTTTTTGGAATGCTCCTTGAAAAAATATGGCAAGGCTAAGAATTACCTTCTGAGACCAGCGGTTTAGCAGTTCCACTGTTATGTTAATCCTAGGCAACACCATATTTTGGAGTGATATTTTCCCTCAGTTATTATTGCCAATGGTGTTGTAACACCTGAACTAACAGTCCAAAACCAATTCACTGATTCAAGATGCTTGTCACTCTGAAAAAGAGGGAGAATGGGGTTTCAGCTGAGCTGACTTCTCTAATCATGTGAGACATGCTCAGCCAATTAGGGACACGGGATAAATGCCATTAGGCATACACCACTGCACACATCTTGAGATGCCTATCTTCTCAGGGTGTCTGACAGTCAGATAGAGCAAAAGGTGACCTCTTCATGAGAAACCCATGAATTCAAATACAGAATTGATGTTGGCTCATTTGCTAATATAAGTGAAATTTGAGTCATCCAATTAAGAAGTATTTCCTTCAATCCAAATATTTCAGGCTGCTTTGCTGAAGAGATGAAGTGTCCTTGGTAATAAAATCCATCATTTTCTTTGTCATCCATTTTTCTCCAAGTAACGCTTAATATTCAAGAACAATCCTTGTGACAGCCCTTGTAACAAGAGGTCAGAAGAACAGAAGAGAGGGATTAACAAAGAGGATTCAAGAGAAGGTTCACAGCCCGAAAGATCACATTTCAATGATTGAAATAAATGTGCTGTTGTTGCAATAATGGAATAAAAGAAAAGGATTTAGTTCTTTTTATATTTGATTGTTTACAGTATATCTTGCAGAGAATGGATTTGTTTGTCATGGTTGCTTATTGCCAAACTACTGCAACTACCAGAAAAGCTGCTATAAAATCTCTGTGGCTGTGTTCTCGCCTTCAGTAAACAGCTGCACGTTTTTAGTGTATTCTCAGAAGTTGCAGAATGTGAGTGTTGTTTATTGTCCATTCAAAACTATATATTGCTGTGTCAAGAAATTTAAGTTGTTTTAGTGGTGCTGAAAAGAGTAAACTATATTTTTCTTTTTGCTTGATTTTAACACCTTTCCTGGGGCCATTCTGCCACCTGCCTACAGCAGAATGGAACTCTAGAGAATACTACCAACATTTGCAAAAGCTGATTACGTTACACATATGCAAAAATATAGGTTGAAGGCATCAACCCATTACGATGTTTCTCAATCTACATCTTGTCAGGAACACATTCATAAAAATTTTAGTCAATTGATAAAAAAAAAGATGCAACTGAGGTAAGTTGCTGCAATAACTTGTGGGGTAGAACCTCTCACAGCCATCAACTCTGACAGCTGTCAGATTCTTCAGCTTGAAAACTTTCCGTTTGCCAGCTGGGTGTTGCTCTTCTGCCCCCTTCTAAATGCCTTATAGATTATTTCTCCATGTGAAGAAATATCTTGCCATTCCACTGCCTCTCAAAAAAACCCATCCTTCCTTCATGCTCTGTGGGAGGCACAACTGACCCAAGTATGTAAAAGGAGACAACCTCTGTTGGTAAACTGAGGAATTTCCTAACCTCTTAAAGCAAAAAAATACCCCTTTTTTTCTCCTCAAATAAATTTTCCTTGTATTTTGTTTTCTTTCTTCAATTTTTACTTCTAAGTTTGTCTCACAGGTGTTATACAGTATTTGGGAATATGGATTCTTTGTTGCAAAGATTATACTTACTGAAACAGTGCTGGAAAGCAAGCCATTTGGAAACAGATTTCTCTGGATATCAAATGAGAATGAATGCAGATGGAAGAAATATAGTCTACCTATAGCATATCTCTCAGCTGCATTTCTAACATCTCTTACAACAACTTGACTCAAGGTCAAGTTGTCTTGAACAATTTGACAGCTAAAGAACTGAGCTGGGTAGTGATTCAGTGCCCTAGTCCACTGTTAGCAGTCAGCCTGCAATAAGATGCAATTTTAAGTCTGCATAAATCCTGAGGCAAAAGTACCACCACGCATTGTTGTTTTTACAGAATTATAAAAAACAGTAATGTAGGACAATGTAGGTCTTCTTAAGTAGTATTAATGTGACCTGTTTTCTCCAGGCTTTACTTTTTGTCCAGACAAGTGAGGTGGGTCTGGTCATGTAATGCTCTCTCCAGCTGTACTCTGATTAGTTTTATGTATGGTCACCATAGTAAGGTCAAACCTTTTTAATTTCTCTTCTAGATTTTAAATTCATTTTAATGGAACTTAGTGAGCCAGATTAACTTATCAATCTTATTCACATTTACATTGAGAATAACCCTGGACCTTGAGTAAGGCTCCAAAATACAGAATCACACAGAACGGTAGGGGCTGGAAGGGACCTCGAGAGATCATCTCACCCAGCCCCCCTGCGTGAGCAGCACACCCAGAGCAGGGGGCACAGGACCGCGTCCAGGCGGGGTGTGAATGTCTCCAGGGAAGGAGACTCCACAGCCTCTCTGGGCAGCCTGGGCCGCTGCTCTGGCACCCGCACAGCAAAGGAGTTTTTCCTCATATTTAAGTGGAACTTCCTGTGTTCCAACTTGTGCCCGTTGCCCCTTGTCCTGTCGTCGGGCACCACTGAAAAGAGCCCAGTCCCATCCTCCTGACACACACCCTTCAGCTACTTATAAGCACTGATTTATAAGCACTGATGAGATCCCCCTCAGTTTTCTCTTCTCCAGGCTGAACAAACCCAGGTCTCTCAGCCTTTCCTCATCAGGGAGATGCTCCAGCCCCTTGATCATCCTTGTGGGTCTCCACGGGACTTGTTCAAGCAGCTAATACCTCATACAAGTAAATAAGTGTAATACACAATAACAATAGAAAGACATTTTCCCCCTCAGTGTGTCCTGAGCAGGGGGAAGAAAAAGGCTAACTGGGTGGAGGAAATCACATGCTCCCAGAAATTAGTATCAGTTTTGGTACAGCATCGTCACACCTGTTTTTAACCCAAGAAATCTTTTGCAAAAATTTTATCTAAATGTCATCTAGTTTATCAAAGGCTCTAATTAAATCTGTTGCATTTCACTACCTTTTCCCCTGAGGAATCAATTGTCCTGGTTTAGATACATTTTTAATGTCACTATTATAATATTTCTAATATAACAATTAAGTCATTTTTTTCTAGCACATCTGAAATTCCCATTAACAGTATTAATACATAATAACCACAAAAACAAATAGCATCTTGTGGCCATTTCTACCTGATACTCAGCTACTTTTATTAAACTGCCTCTGCCAAGCGATTGCAAATATGCAGCCAAGTAGAAGTAGTAAAGGAGTTACACCTAACTGAACATCCTCTCCTCACATTTTTGGTCTAGTGCACGAAAACCAAATAGGCCTGATTTTAAATTATGTATGTATGGTGCATTTATAGTTTATATCATAAACTGGTTATTTTAGGAAAGTGGGCCAGACCACTTATAAACACAGACTCTCTCTAGAACCTGAAACAACTATTTTCTAGTAAACTGAGGAGAGTCACTCACCTTGCTAGGAGCCCTAGTTACACAATTAAAGCCACTGCTATTCTCCCCATGCAGGTGTAGTTTCCTCATGCAGAATGTTTCTGTACAGTAAGTGACACAGACCACTTCATTGTCTTTCTGAGGAGTTCAGACCAGAAACTGGACTCTCCTGGTGTAAGGGGAAGATAATCTTTTTGTGTCAAGGTAAGCAAGCTGATGTCATTATTTAATTTTGTCTTCTGCTTTGTCAACATTTCCCAATCATTTCCCCCACCAACGGAGGCATTCAGATGGTGATGTATCACATTTTGTACTCAGCATATTCTACTCTACCATAAGTAGAACGCAGCAGTCTTCTACAGCCACCGGGGCAGTCATACAGATGAGTTTATAGAGAGCTGCTAACAGTGGTACCCAAGTTTTGCTTGCATTTCCTCACCAGGCTATTTAGATGGTCCCTGACAAGTGGTTTTGAAAAGGATCGCAAAGATGTACACTTTTAATTTTTTTATTTTTAAGTGATGGTTGTGCCTGGTTTCATTTGGTAATCTTTCTTTCTGAAAGTGCGCTTCATGGACCTTGAACACGGATCCATGTATGGTTCTTTCTGTGTTGCTCACTGCCATTAGCAATGTAATGTGATTCTTCAGGCTGTCTTGGTTCGGTTACTTGATGCTGTCTGAGTGGAAAGGACAGCTGAATCTCAGGAGCACTCGATGCAATCTGCTACATCAGTGATCAAGGCAGTTCACACAGTTGCAGAAAACCAGTGACAAATATGGATCACCACCCAAAATTCTAATAAACCCTCTTTCTAGTCACTTGTTTTTAAAACAAATGCTTCTTTCTAGAACCCTGCAATGGTGTGTTGGGTGATTAATTTAGTTTTCAGAACTTGCACATCAGTGAAATGGATGCACTTTGTGCAGTACCATTACTTTTCGTTCCATCCTGAGACTACATCATTGCTCTGCCTTGTGTTCACAGAAAGTTCTGACTTTTGAGACTTGATCAGCCTTTCTTTTAAGTAGGAATAAACTGCACCAAACCTTTTGCTGGCACAAGGTACTGGCCTAGTGACACCCTCCTGATGACCTGAGATGCAGATGAATATGTAGATTTGCAAGCTAGTGCATTGTGGGCACATCACAATCAGAGTTTCATTGGAAGTTAGTGGGAGTTTACCTTGAAAGGAACAGAGTAAGGATTAGGTGACACAGATTCAAACAGGTAACTCATTTCAGTATTACTGTCAGTGCTGTAATAGATAACTTCAGAACTTATTCAAGCATATTTGCATTTGAAATTGGCATTTTTGTAAATGCAAACATTTGATGGTTGGACTTGATGATCTTAGAGGTCTTTTCCAAATGTAATGATTCTATGAACATGTCAGTTCGCATATTTAAAACCTAATCCCTGAAGGGATTGATGCCAGGAGGCTGAAGTGACTTAAGTTGTATTTGCCTGGGAAAGTATATGCTCCTTCTATACAATAGGTAAGTTGTGCTGTGATTCAGCCTTGTATGCCCTATGGTGATTGATATGTAGCCTGCTTCAGGAAGCCTCTCTGGAAAAGCTAAATCTTTATAAATGTTTATTATGCATAGTTTAGATTATTCTATTAATATGAATCCAGAGCAGCAATGCTTATGATACTTTTGAGAGAGGAGGAAAGATGGGGAAAGAAGGTGATACCAAATTCTACCTCCTTAGCAGGTCTGTCTAATCCCTGTCAAAACTGTATCCAACGACAGAATGCAGCCATGTGTCTTCAAAGATTGCCATGGCTGGCAATGGCTTGACAGCTGTTCGTTATTCAGAAAAGGCAGCCTGAATGCAAGTAACTTAAGCTTTCACAGAAGCTGCATGACTGAGTGCTTAGTTGATTGAGAAAGTGAACTCATTTCAGACTTGTCGTTATGACCACCTGACACAGTTTGAAGTGAAAAGTGTTCTTAAATGCTAGCAAAAATTTTTCTCCTATGACAGAAAAAAGCCATAAGAGCTGTATGAAACCCAGCAAGAAAAGAGGAATATAGCAGTCTGCATCAGGTCATTTTAAGTTAGGAAACTGGAAAACACAAAACTCGAGAATCAAGCCTATTATGGCATGTTTAATTACTGCACGGTTCAACAGACTCCTGCCTGTGCAAGTTTATCAAGTTACACAAGGAACTGACATTTAGAAATTGCTTACTGAGCAAATTTCATGAGTAATTTCTTTGGTCTAATATGCTGGCCACTTTGTATTGAAGCTTGCACCTATGGTGAAGGGACACTTAAACTAAGAGGCAGCCAACCCAAGCACTTTTAGCTTTCAGAGCTTCAGAAGCAGTACGCTTTCCTTAATTACTCACCTTACCCACTTTATAATCGTGTTGTGCTTTTGTGAGTAAAAAACTTATTCTTAGGGTCTGTTTAGACTTCCTGAGGTGCATGTTTATCACATAGTGAAACCTATGTTTTGCATACAACAGTTAGTTTGTTTGATTTACCATGTCTTAATCATGACATCTTTAAAGTTCAAGAATTAAGAGGAAGTATAAATCTAATCCCAGAAGTTTTGCATGATATATTAGTGTCAGTTCTAAGTATCAGTTCAAGTTTCTCAGCCATAAAAACAGACAATCCTGTAAAATCATGCTAAGTTCCCGTAATATCCTTTACAATTTATTTCTAGCCTTCCAACCTCAAACTAGGAATACACATGGTCCAGGGGGAAACAAAAACCACAATGTTCTGGTTGTTTCTGTGATTATTCTCCTTAAACTTTGAGTCACAAGTTTTGAAAACTGGCAAAATAAAAAGCTACAAACCTGCAAATGCTTGATCACCACCCTTCACATCTATGCATCCAAATCCCTATAGTGACAATTCAGGACTGCCTTACTAGTTCCCCACGAATAAGCCATCTATGATGTCCAAAGCACTTTATAAGAATTCCCTCCTGACCCTCCTTGAACCCTTGGGGTTCAAAAAACACTCCATCTCTACTGTCTGATAGGTTATTAGAAAACTGAGTGCCACATGTTACTTCCCTTGCTGGCTTTTTTTTTTTTTCCAATGTGTGCAATTTTTTCATCTGTTCTCAGGGAGAAATCAAAACGCTGGTAAGGAAATATTCTCCACATATGAAACGCGTGACTGATAAAGAATAAAACTGAAACAGAAGGAAACCCAACCAAAATAACGAAGGAGGAAATCATATATAAGGGAACGATTATTTAAAAAGTGCTTTTCTTCCTCTAACCTCAGTCTCACAGCATGGAGATTGGTATGGCAATAATAAGTGTTCTGTAGTCAAGTATAGCTCAGAATTATGTGCGCTAATGCTATGACAATAAGTATTTACTGCTAATAGCTTTCCAGTTCACAGCTTGAGTATTTCCACTGTGACCTGTGAAACACCATAACTTAGCTATAGTCCTATAGCTTACCACAAGGGCCTGCTGCATTTAAAGCTTCACCATGTATTCTGCTGTAGGTATATGTGTGTGGGCAAGAGTAAAGGATGAGGCAAAAGAGAGTAAAGTGAGGAAAATGCTTTGACAGTTCTTTGAACACATCTAAAGCTTAAGCATACTTTTTTGGAAATGAGGTCTACTGCATGGTACTCATGGAAATATTCACCTACTAGTTGAGAAGCTGAAGCAGCCATTAGACACTTGGCTTTCTGTGTTCTCTGCCTTTGCAAGGATGGAAAATATCCATATTCCTTCTATATTCTGTAAAATAAGGGGATTTATTTATTAATTAAAACTCACAAAAATTAGTACTCTTCTCCCCAGTACTATATTCCAGATATATTTCCTGACATTTCTTTGGCAGCTTTTCCCATAGTAACACCCCCTCCCTCAAATCCACTTATTAACAGTGTATGGTAGTATCATTACCCACCTGTTCTACCAAGGGAGAATTCAATCTGCCAAAGAAACATTTGGATATAAAAAGATGAAGTGTTTCTTTCAGGCTCACTACAGACATTAACATAGCAGTGAGTTTAACAATTGCTTGTAACTTCAAAAGTATATTCTAGGCCTGCAGTAAACTACTTTGTTGGTAAAAATAATCAAGTTTTCTGGTTTGAGGAGCAAATTACTCTCTCTAAATTGGAGTATACTTCATTTTTATTTGTAAGCTTCAGCTTTACTATAGACAGTAAACACTATATTCCTGAATATTTTTTTTTTATAAACAAACCTATTTTTCCAGGCTAGCTGAATTTTCCCTATGTTTCAAAAAGGATTTTTTTTTCCTAGTCTGCCAGCATCTCCTTGTTATCTCCTTCCCATTCCTTCCTGCCCAGTTCAGAGATGCTCTACTTTGAAAACTCCCCTTTAAGGATCAGATTAAGTATTTATATTATCACCCCAACAGACTATTGAAGATTTTTTTTAATCATGATGCACCCTTTCCTGCAACCAACTTGAAATGCTTTAAAAGAAAGAGGAAAAAAAAAAGGCATCTCCTTTTCCAGCACCCCACAGCCCCCACAGCTTCTAGCACCCACTCCAATTCATTTTAGCACATATGAAAGTAGTATAAGGAGATAAACATATTAAAAGATAAGCTAATTATACCATCCCACACGTTAATCAAATGCATATATTTGTCTCAAGAGCAGGAGCTAAGTCAACAACATTCTGTGTCCTTATATGAAGGCTAAACTTGGCTTATGTAGGAATGTCTAATAACTGTTAGTTAAAAAAAGAAATGAAGAGCATTATTGATATATCATAACACTATGTATAGATACATATATATGTATATACGTGGCTAGAATTTGGTCCGAAATGCCAGTTTAAAATCTGGTTAGTACTAAACAAACAGAAAGAATGGATTTTCAAAAGCTTGTTGCTATAGCTTGTAAATAATTAGGCTTAACATTTATTTTACAGTAAATTTCCATCTATTTTAAAAGTGACAGCTAGATAACTGTCCTACCTGTCATTATCTCTATACTTTTACCTATTTGTATTCTGTGAATAGGTGGACAGATTGCTCTGTACTATGTGATGGATGAAAGCTTAAGATGGAAATCTGAGCCAGCAATCATTCAGGAACGACAGACATTTCTCAGAGCTTCCCTCAGAAGACTTCATCTCCAGAGAATTCTATAGGACAATGGTCTCGCATAGTAA
>VZTV01045040.1:0-15518 GCA_013400875.1 Anhinga rufa | reverse complement strand
ATTTGTATATGTAGATACATATGCATAGAAATATTTGTGTGTGTGTGTGTGTGTGTGTGTGCATATTATGTCTACATAACCACAACGTGGCCTGGGCAATAAAAATGCCAACTAACAGGAGATAAGAATCAAAGATCTGTACAAAATGTGAGGTGTGGCATTTCAGTTAGTTACCATGTGTAGCTGAAGCGAGTGAAAAGCCTTCCAGTTATTTGTGGTATTTCTCAACAAGGGCTGATCTGCAAGAGAAGCTTGGTGCCAAACTCCTTTTAAACATCTAAGTGTAGGTTTGGATGAGCCCAGGACTTCAATTTTTTTTGATCCTATTAAAGCCTTCGGGATTTCTCCCATCAAATTGCTGCCTTTCTTATGTACTTCTCTTCTCAGGAACTGTACAGAAAGTCCAGGTGGCTAACAACTGCGTTATGGATTTTACCACATAGCCATGTATAGCTGTATATTGCAGTGGTGGTAATCAGTCCCGTGTGAATCATCTCTCCTGCTTTGCTGAACTGCTGTGAGCTTGCTGGGTATTTCTCTTTCCCAGCCCACAACTAATTTATTATAAAGAATTCTTGCGTTACAGTTTACCTAAAGTTACTGATTCTTTCATGCTCAAAAACGTTGCAGACATACTGTGTTAATTATCTTAATTGTCTTCTCATCATGAACACTGATGAAAAAATAGACTATTCACTAGAGTTTTGGATTGGAAGTCCATACTTACTTTGGGTCATGTAGGACTCGATTATAATTAATTGCAGTGGTCTGTGAAAAAACAGGAAAATTGATTTTCACTACATCCTTAGCACCATGTGGGTTTACCCAGTGCTGAAGATGGAGTGTTCTCTTCAATCAGCCTCATAACAATTTTGAAAAAGAATACAGATTACTTATAAATAGATGTCAGAAAGAGGGTTTGGAAAGCCATTAGTGGTGAAAGGACAATAGATTAATTTTTTTGATCCATATGCCTTTTAATATTAATGAGTGTTTATCTAGAAAGTGGCGTTAAGTGGAAACTTTTATGGTTGTTTATGTTTCTAAGTCCTCATTTCATAGTATTCCGAAGTTCTAAGCAGTATTTTTAAAGTTTTCTTAAAACTGATGCTGAATAGATGGTTCTTCATGGGTCTGGAGGTTAATATTCACAAGCTTTGTAGGGTCAGGACACTGCACTTCCTGCTCTTTCCGATCCTCGCAGCGGAAAGACCTGCTTGGAGGTCAGGAGTTTAAACTGTGTGGATGCCAAATTCTTTAATTCATCTGGGAAATTCTTGGCTAAAAGGAAATAGTGGCATGTTGTGAAACGTGGCATGAGTGGTCTTGCAGTATCTCTCAGGTACTTTTTAGTTTTCCCAAACTGGGAAGTGCTTTTAGACCGGTGAGGTTACCAGGTGTTATAAACATATCACTCGCTCTTATAAATTAAATGCTTAAAGGAGTATTTTGTAAATACCATTCCTTTTAGTCCACTTAGGTAGAAGGAAGAAAAACAATACCAGCTTTATATTTTTAATAATATTTTTAGTATTTGGAGTAGTAGCAAAGAACTTGTACATTTGTTAACTGTATCTTCTAGGATTATCTTGTTTTGAAAACGTACATTAAACACTCTCATATCCAGCCTGTAAAACTGGGAAATAGCTTACAGCTCTGAAGTCTATAAATACATCTATTTACTTTACCCAGAATGTCATTTTCCTGGACAGATTCCCATTTTTATTTAATCTTGTAACTTAATATAATTTATGCTTTTCCCAGCTGGGTGTTTTAAAATATCTCTGGACCATCCACAACATGTAGAAGTCTGTTTTCTTTTTTTTTCCTTTTGGGAGGAGTGAGGAGAGCGGTTCAATATTTTTAATAATCTCTAGCAAAGCATCTTTGGGAAATACATGAAAAAAGATGAGAAGCATTTTGACAACACAAACCATCTGTAAAGTAACATAATGAACAGTGAGTCTGCCATTTTAATGTAAAAGAGATGCAAAGACAATGATTCTGTTTTCACTGATACCATCTTTAGTTCTGAGACATGTAATTCTGTTTAATAGTGTTACTCTTGGAACGGAATTAAACTTGACATGCTCCTATCAGTGAGATCAAAACCATGCTGGGTTTCTAAGTGCAGTAGTGTTATTTTGTCATTAAGATTGTTTTGACTGGTCTCTTCAATTTAACGAGCGTTTTTTCCATCCTTGGTACACCAAGAACAGTTAAGCACAATGGTGGCAAAAGTCCCAACAGAAACAACACCTATCATGGAAGAAGTCCTAGAGGTGGTCTTGGAACTAGCTGCTGTTGTGGTATGTTCAAGGTGACACACCCAGGGCATGCACTTAGGACTGGAGTTTTGATGGGAAGAGATCCAATTGTGCTTTTGGGACACTAGATGATCTCTTAAAGTGACACCAACAGCTTCTAAATAATAATGTTGTTGTATCACAGAGAAGCCTGTGCATCTTTAGGTTACAAAGTAATTGTTCCATGAAGTCTTGCACCACCTTTTTTTTCCTGTTTGTATCTATTGCTGTTTCTCAAAATTCACTGCATGCAAACTTCTGTAATAGGAAGGGTTCTTCTTCTGTAATAATTTTTTTCTTTTAATTCCAGCTTTATGACTGACTACAGACAGGATAGCAAGTGTTACTTCACAGGAATGAAAAAGTTCTGACAGCAGTAACCTTCTTATTATGGTTTACTCCAAATTCCCTTTAAATGATACAATCTGACTGCAAAACTACATTAAAGTCCACTCTGTGAGGAATGGACTATATAAGTAAGACCAACCTGACATGGCATCTTTTTCAACTATGTTGTCTGTAAAATCTCTAAAAGATGGCAAAAGAAATCCTTACTACATCAAAATAGAGAAAATATTTCCTCTGTGAAATAAAAATGGGTGCAATCCAAGTTTTAAAAAATCTGTACTGCAAGATCTGTTCTGATTTTAAGAATAGTTATTGTCAGAATGTTTGTCCACACTTAACATTTCATCCATCTCTGTGAACATTACCCTTGAACATTAGTAGTGTGTTTTCAAATACTAAACTGGTTCCACAATGGGAAAGATTTTCAAAGGGCCCATTGTGCACACATAGTATCACCTGTAACGCTATTCTGTGCTGCTAGACCAACAGCAGTTTGGAGGGTGTTAGCATGACTGATGGAGGAAAGGATGCTTTAAGACTTGATCCTGCTTTGATCTACTCAATAGGAATTTTTCCATTGATTTAAAGGTCAAACCTGGATGTGAAAAATGGCCTTTATATAGCTGTGTTTTTTTCCATGGTGCAATGGTTACGGTTCTTTTTTCCCAAGTAAACTTCCTCACATTAACCTGGATAATATAAATATTCTGGAGGAAAACAAAAGCATTTTAGAAAAGTCTGGGCTGGAATCTTTGCTTCCCACAATTTGAATAGCGCTGTGTAATCATTCGAAATTAGTCTAGAATAAATAAAACGGGCTGCCAGACTGTAGCAGTTAGGACGGGCATAACATAGGATGTAAGTTTTGAACCATGAAGTATCACACCCCATGTGCTGACAACAGGAGTCAGTTTGGGCAAGAGCATTAAAATCCTGGATTTTTAAAAAGTTTTGAACATAAACTTACTGGGGAGCAAAGCACACCCTTCTTTTGTCTCTAGGAATGTAAAAGAGACATTAGTTGTAAATTTTGTTCTGTTTGACTTAGAAGTTGTTTTGAAAGAAAGGCCATATAAAAGTTTGCTACTGTAGTGCTGCTACTTCACTGAAGAATTAACCAGGGCTGGGGAATTTGCCAGAGCTTGTTGCTTTTGGCTCATTTCCAGTCAAGCCCTTAAGAAAGCCACCAACATGTTATTGCTGTTAATGCCTTTGTGATCAAACACCGCAGTCTGCAGAAAACATTAGAGCTATGCTAATTTATTCCCATAATCTTATCTGGTAAAAAAACGGGAATAAAGATTGCAGCAAAACATTGCAAGAGAAATGCCACAGTTTTTCATAAAGCTAAGGATTATGACATTTTCTATGAAATATGGTCAGCCAAATGTAAATTCTTTGCATCCAAGATGCCATGTTACATTGCAATTCTAATCCCAGCTCATGAACCATCTGTCAGCCAGGAGAGGGGAGCTGGTCGGATGAGAACAGTTGCAGCCTCTGGTCTTTTAAAGTTCACATACTCAGATTTGTAGCCATACCTTGTTGTTCCACACAGGCAGGTTTGTTTTCATACGTGGTATTCAGATTACGGAGTTAAAAACAGTTACGTTACAGTGGAGGAATTACTGTTCACGGACAGCCAACCACAGCAGCTCCACAAAGCTGACAAAGCAGCTTCACTTTTAGTATTAGTTATAACAGTTTTCACAACACTATCATATATTCTTCATATCGCCCTTGTTGTAGAACCAGTTCTGTAGTGTAAATGCAGACAGGTTTGATAGATCAGGTAGGGATCAGGTAATTAGGTGAGAAAACTGCAGCCATGAGGAAACAATATAGGGATTGCCCATTCACCTGAATGAACATTTCAGTGACTTTGTCCTGTTTCCTAGACTGCTGCTGGTCACATCATGGTCATCCTCTCTGGTGCTGATAGCTGTGATGCTGTGCTCTCTGATACAAGTTTATTAGATGACCTGCAATTTTGTAGACTTGCTGAAGGATAAGCGGCTCTGAAAACTAGGAGTGTTTTCACATTGCACTGGCCATTTTGGATAAGGTTACAGCAGCATTTCCCCATCACGTGTAGTCTTAAGGTTAATGAAATATTTCAGAGAGAAAGACTTTTGGAAGTTCTCACTGCTGTCAGGTTACTAACAGAGGCAGAAAAGCTTCAGAAGCTTAAGACCCAGCTCACTGGAGGCAGGAGAAAGGCTTCAGCACTGAACCTCCAATCCTGTCCTCAGCCACTCTGACTGGCTAAATGCACAGCAGCTTCCGTGACCAGGTGATGAAGCAGAGAGGGAAATCCATCTGGCAGAAAAAGAACCCAGAAAACCAAATATCTAACTGAATTGTATTTCAGCTCAGCATCTAGCTAAATGATTGGGATGTACCAGCACAACAGGGCATAGCGGTATGGAGAAGGAATTGTCCTGGAAAGGAAAAAAAAGAGTTCTGGAATATAATAATTTTCAAGCACAGGCTTTAAAACAGTGGTTTATCTTTTGGTGCAGGTTTAGATCAGAGATTTTAGTGGGATTTGCCAGATTTATAAGATAAGCAAAGAGATTTTTGCCCAGCTGGTTTTCAGTGAGTAGTATAATCCCCTGCAGGAGTAATATTTAATTTGACAAATTTTCTAGAAAAAATTTCCCAAAATGAGATTGGCTTTTGTTCGATTACATTTTTTAAAATATATTTTTCTCTGTCTTTTTAAAATAAAAATAACTAAAAGGCAGGGCATTTATATTTTTTTTTTGCTTTGGAGTATTAGCCTTCAGCACAAGCACTGGGTCCTTTTCCTCTGCTGCAGGAACGCCTAGTAAGACTGCTAATACTGAGGGAGAGTGAAGCCTTAGAGCAGTGAGCTTCACCCCAGAAAATTAATCCAAGGAATGCAGATGTGATTGCTAATAGAACTATTTTTTGTTTAACTTTATCAATAAAGTTATTTTAATGGGAAATACATCATTAAGGCTACAGAAAAGATGGCTGCTGAGTGATCCAAAGCATCTAAAGAAAACTGGAGAAAAACAAAATAGCTAAAATAATCTAAATGGAATAGGCATTGAAATAACCTGTGGTGATTTTAAAAAGTGGTGGCTCAGAGAAACTGCAGGCATTGTTACAATGACAAAGTAAACTACAGACAATTAAAATAAGAAAAAAAAGGAAGCATGGCTTGGCACAGAGAAGGAAACGGGAAAAGTTCCAGTCAATGTAATTGGAAAGAAATGTAAGAAGTTTTGAAAGAGATACCATCATCATCAAACTGGGTCAATTTTTAATAGAGAAAATTCTCACACACAAAAACTGTGGCTACTGGATTGTGTGAGTATGCTGTGGTTTTGAGGATGTTCATTGCTTTTCCAGATGTGTTTGTTATCCTTTGTGGTTTGGCTGAGATCAGAGAGACTAAAAGAAATCACAGTGTGTTTCAGAGATGTGGGAAAGTTTGTTCGCCCTTTGCAAATTCCCTCCAAACTGTATCTGACTTGCAGTTACTTCTCGTGTTATGAGAATCAAAGAATCAAGATGGTTTTCTTTTCTCATATTAATTTCAGTTCAGTTCTTAGGAAATACAAACTCTACCTTCTTGTCCCTGACTGACCTCGTATGTTTCAGGACATTTCCCACTAATAACTCCAGCTCTCCTCCTACTTAGGAAAAGAAGGAATATGTGCCATGGGAACTGTTTTCAGGAATCAGTGAGACTTTGTATCTCCTGCAGGCTGATCTGAAGTTTTCAGAGAATGGCTGGGGAAGAGGAACAGAAGTACTGTTTTGAGTATGAAAATAAAGTGGTTTAGGGGACTGTGTGTACACATACCATTTCTGCTTGCTTCTTTATAAATATACTGTTTCTTCAAGTAATTAATAAATTCTTGTAATTGATTATTTAAAAAAGATAATAGCGTACTTAATCTTTTTGTTTCTCTGAGAACACTCTTGCAGCCGGTTTTGTCCTGCTTGCTAGTGTCCATTCTTTCATTCCTTGTGGGAAGTTCCCAAAGAGTTTAAGAAAAAATATAAGTTTATTAATGTTTTTTCATGCCATTGAATAGAGAATTACATTCTTTTTATGTAGAATTATATAGGTTGTTTAGTCTCACCTCCTGTATAGTCTTGTTGTTTTACTTTGGGAAAATTGCTTAGCTTGTTTTTAGCTCATTATGCCTATTCACAGAGTGAGTATAAAAATGTGTATGTCAAGTAGGAGTTATAAGACTTCATTAATTAATAAAAAAAGTAGATATATTTTTGAAATATAAACCCAATGTAGTATAATTTTTGATCAGCAGTCAGAATGTGATGAGCCAGACTAAAGATGAAGGGAAAAAGAAAATAATGGGTTCTAGACTTCCACTGATAAGTGAATAGTTTACTGAAGACTGGTGATTACTAATTGGAGGGTTAAATGACAAGTCATTTCATTTAGGTCAATAGACTACTACCATTAGGCCAATCAGGCCTAATCAGCAGTAGCATGTGCCATCTAGCAGTTTTAAGATGAACAAGAGTACTTAATTCTCAGACCTCTCTCCCCTTTGAGGAACACAGGAAATATTTCTGTTTGTATGGCTGGATAATTCCACTACAACTGTAAATGCTTGAATTGTTGTGCAGGCACTATTATTTTGTATTAATTCATGTTTAAAATATATTATGCCAGCTCTAGAAAATTAAAATCTAAGTTTCAGTCAAATACTTTTCTTTTGATTGATGATTGATCATGTTATGATGATGGAGACAAAGATTTTCACAGAATCACAGAACGGTGGGGGTTGGAAGGGACCACTGGAGATCATCTCGTCCAACCCCCCTGCGTGATCAGGCACACCCAGAGCAGGGGGCACAGGACCGCGTCCAGGCGGGGTTTGAATGTCTCCAGGGAAGGAGACTCCATAAAAGGATGTAGGATTTTAGATAGTAGATTTAGAATCTACCCTTTATAGGTTTATAATTCTTATGATGACCATTAGAAATTTAGAGCAGTTAGAAATATTGGCTATTAAACTGCATGTTTCAGCCTTGTCTCAAGGAGCATTTCTGCTCCAGTTTGGTGAAAGCCAATCATTGCCATGGTACGAGTAAATAGTTTTTTACTTATGGTTCTCTTTAATTTGTAAGTTAGAAAAATAATTATTGCAGTCGTGAGTTGATGAATGTCTTGATTTGCATGACATATGGTGGTTTTTATAAAAAACTACATCTGCCTTTTTGATATTTTTTCTAATTCTAAGGCTTTTTCTGAAGAACAACTCCCTGTACTCATTTTTTTTGTGGTGTGACATAAGAAGGTGTGATTCAGTCATTCTCTTCTAGCCTCTCTTACCTCTTTGCCTTTCTTGTGTCTTTCTGAAGTGTTCTGCAGCATAGCTCTGTGTTTAGATAAAAGGGAATCTTTTCTTTTTAAAGAGGTAGCCGTGACCCTCCAACTGCAAAGATAATATTGATGCTATGATCATATAGTTTTGCTGAGCCAAAATACATTCTAAGCACTTAAATTAGCGCATGAGTACCTACAAATGTCTCCTCTTTTGTCAAAACTACTTCTGCAACGCACATTGTCTCTCTATAGAGTCATTGTAGGCAAGATCACAGAAGGTGAACAGCTATTATAAAAAATATACTGAGAAAGGAGGCTCTGCCCCTTTGCCAGATGAGGACTTCAACAAACAGAGCATGGTTTCATCGGAGACCGCAGTGTGCCCCCTGCACGTCCCCCTCTCTGCTGAAGGAGAATGTGCCAGCGAATGAGGAGCAAATACAGAATGTGACTTGCACTTGCAACAGGGCAGAGTCACAGCCACGCCCTTTGACACGCTCTATGTGCAGCAGGACCAGCCACATGGGGCAGCTGGCCCTTCAGGGTCCTGGGGTCTGCCTGCCCATGGAGGCGCTCCTTGTCCTCCTCCAGAGAGCTGGGACTCAGCCACCGCTGCAGCAGGGCCTGGCTCCTATGTTAAGCACATGGGGTAAAACAGGGAGGACGACACTGTGGGCCCTCCCTAGCAACTCACTTGTGTCAAATGCAAGGCTTGGAAGGCGCAACAGTTCATTGTCTAGGGATATCAACTTGTTTTCCTCAGGAAAAAAGAATAGCCTACAGAGTTGTGCTGCCTTTTGGACAAGCTGTTGACTCAATGTTCAAGCTGAAGAGAATAACAAATGATCCTGAAAAACAAAGGAGTCATTTTGTTTTGGTTTTTTACTTAGCAGCAGCAGTAAGTGTGCACATGACATATGCATGAGTCTTGTCTTAAACCTGGGGTTGAGAATTGTTACCTTTAGTGAAGAAATGTATACTTTTATTGTGCTTTAGCAAAGCACTTTACTCATGAAGAACTGACGTGCAATGCGAGGACAAGGCCTTGCAAAATCCTAGCATCCTTTTTTTCATTTCTATCTACTGGGCATGTGCAGAATTCTGAAAAAAAAAAAAGGTATTTGATTAAGTACCTACATCTGGATTTTGGATTTGTCTTTGGAGATATGTGCAAATGGTTGTTAAAAACATTCCCATGCCTTTTGTAAATAAAGTGTAATTAAAATTGGAAGGAATGAAAACACTTGCTTAAAAAGTGTTTAAAGAGCCCATCTTGGGATGGGTTATTGGATATTCCCCTATTTTAGAACACAAACTCTTCTTTGTGAGGCTCTGTACTGAAAAATTGTGTTCAGTTTCTCACAGCTAATTATTATTTTCAGAACACCTGTTCTGAAATATTTGTATTGTACCTTAATGACTCTGAGATATGGAACAGATTTATTTCTAATTTTCTATCTTAAATAACTTCTTAAAGGTAGAACCTACAAACTTACTTTATTTAAAAGACTAATACCATACAATATATAATTGATTTATCAATATGGTGCTTCTCCCTCAACCAAAAAGATTTTGTTCTATTTTCTTTTTAGGAAGGAGGCACAGCTGGATGAAGAAGGACAGTTTCTTGTCAGAATAATTTATGATGATTCCAAAACCTATGATCTGGTTGCAGCTGCAAGCAAGGTCCTCAGTAAGTTATACAGATATCTCTGCCTTTTCACCATGTAAAAGATAACCCCTCCAAAAAAAATCCATGTAACAGAGAGAAATAGGATTTAGCACAGAGGAAGTGAAAACAGGGAATTGGTCAAAGAGAGAATTATTTTAAATCTCAGAAGAAAGGATTTTATTTTTTATTTATCTTAGATATTTTTATTCCTTTTATTACTTGAAGTGATTTTTATTATTTCCAAAGTATTCCAAATCATAGGTGCACCTTAAATGGCAGTAATACACCTCATCCACAGAGTATGGTCAGTATTACAAGCAGTCATGAAATAACAATATACTGCTGTAACCACCTTGCCAGTCTACCCAGGTTTCAACCACTGCTGCAAGAGCAGCCCGTGAATGAATGCTTGATCTCTCTGCTGAACAAGCATGCTGAGTTACAGAAATGTTTGTGCCGTGGGCACATCTCATTTCATATCTGCCATTGATTTGGGTCACATTCATTTTCAATCATTGCAGCTCTGGTCTGGAATTTATAAGATAGAATTACGCCCATCAACATTATTTTATCTACAGACCCAAATGCAGTATGAATTAGTTCTGAAACAGTAATTAGCCAAGAACCCATAAGACTGATGACTGTAGTAGTTATGTTGAATTGGAGCAGCTGATGTGGTTTCATGCTATTGTAAACCAGAAGTAACTCCCCTAAGGCAAGCACTACTAACAACTGAGTTCCTTTGTTTTCAAGTAGTGATTTCTTACCTGTATCAAAATCTAAAATGCTACACATGCATGAAATGCACAATGCAGCAAAGTCACAATGGTAGCTGTTAAATCCTAATGCAATTCCTGTATTGAATACTCATTATTTGTGATGTGGACCCTGAATCTTGTTTTTCTCATATTCTTGTCCTACTAGATCTGCGTAGAGTTTAGGTACTGTCTTTCTCATTTATGAATATGAGACTAAAGTAGTATCAAAGTGTGTCAAATGTAGTGTGTGCACTGAATCATATTTTCCTGTTTTAGATCTAAATGCTGGAGAAATTCTTCAAATGTTTGGGAAGATGTTTTTTGTGTTTTGTCAAGAATCTGGTTATGATACAATTCTACGTGTCTTGGGCTCAAATGTCAGAGAGTTTTTGCAGGTAAGAATTTTGTGCCAAATTATTTCAGATACCAGACAGAAGTATGGTCTGGTCAATGGATTACATTGAGATTTGGAGATATAGGTTGTACTGTGTAATCTTCCAGTTATTTGTGGAGAGGCGTCTGAAAACTTTTCTTCCTTGGTATTTGTAGTCTATAGAGCTTTCTACTGCTCAGCAGTTCTGGCATCGTTGTTCTCTTTCCCTCTCAGTTAATATATTATTCAGTTACCTGATAGAGTAATAATTTTCCCATAGCATCTTTGACCGTTCAATTTCATAAGAAAAGAGTGAGAGGGCAGGTAACCTGGGGTTGCAGAGGCATTCATAAATCTGAAATTTCATTTGAAATTCCAAAGAAAAGTTTTTAACAGGAGTTTTCATATGTAACAAAAGTATGGATTGCAAGAGACATGAAAAAACCCACCAATTCAAATCGTCTCTGTGTGTCAAGTAAAAAGACTTACCTTGTTTATACTAACAGAAGATGTGGTCTTCAGATTTGCAGGTTATTTCTTCTCCTAAGTTCTCTTTGAGTAATTATAGATACTGGTTATTTCTAATTGTACATTATGTGCAGAGCTAGGGCTCATACACAGCTTATGTCTAAGACATTATCCTTGATCCAAGAACTGAGGGTGGGATAGAACAGCAGTATTTATGTCAATTTTTCTGCTTTCCTAACTGCAGAACAGTGTGCTACTGCACTGTAAAACAAAACAAAATGAAAACAATTTTTCAATAGCATGGAAGAAATGTAGTGACTTCTCTAAAGTGTGATTTCTAGAAAAAATGGGCTTCCCTTTTTTGTCACCTGAAAATTGTTCACTTCAAAAAATCACTTTGGATTTAAGATTTGTGGTGTATATCACTCTTGGAGAGAACTGTATGCTGTAATGAGTTTAAAAACACTGAACTGATTAAGATTTCACAGGCAATTGCCCAAAAGCTGAGTGTCAAATTTCTATGGATTTTCACTGGAAATTTAGCAGCCTCTTGTCATCTGTTCCCTTAAAATCTCTCCAGCAATAATTAGTGAGAAGAGCAGAGTGCATAGTTTGCTGGATTACTAGGATATTTACTTCTGTGTCTCACTACCTGCCCCAAAACTTGGATTATTCCAGAGCATCCTAGATGTAGTCAACCCAGATTTCTTGTACGAATCCCACGGACTATAATTGCTGGGCAGACAGACAGGGTATGTGTATGCTCCAACACATGCATACCATGGGTGATCTGTGTACCATTGTCTGTCTACGGGATGTGACATCCTTCATCTTTCATAGCTTCGTTCACAGGCTGCTCTTAAAGCAAGCCTTCAGATAAATGTAATTTTTAAAGATGACTCACGTATTGAAGTTGTGGTTACGGTTGAGCAAAAATAGGGGAGGAGGAGAAAAATGGTGTAGCGTACACATGGATGGGCCAGCCCTTCCCTATGCCTTTCCCTCATCCCCTTTTCCATACAGTATACTTCTCTTTTCATTCCTTACCATGTGTGATGATGAAAAGACTGGACATGTTTGTAGCGCACACCAAACCTCTATAACGTGAACAGCTTATATTTATATTCTTCTAATGACAGTGTTTTAAGCTGCTTTGTTTGAATTTCAGTGTTAACAGATGACACTGGCTATTACATACTTCTGTAAATTTTCACAGGATTAATGTATTAGTAACTGTGCCAGAAGTATACTTTTTAGCTTTTTATTATGATGGAAAATCAACGTTATCCGTGATTTATTTTGGCATCTTCCAACAGTCAGATTAGGTCAGGAAACCAATTTATATACCTATTACAAAAATAGGTGCAGATTGGTTTTAATATGCTGAACTTCTGTCAAATTCTTAAAATACATAATAGAGTTCCAAAAGGTGCTTCTTGAAATCTGTACTGAGTCTGGGATATATGAAGTAATTGAGGGCTGCAGCTTTTTAAAGCATGTGAAAATAAATCTTATTTTTATGTTCTGTTTCCCTTGACATCTCAGAGAAAATTTAGTTTATTTTAGTTTATTTGTAGATGAAATACAGGTACTTCAAGCTTCATGAAAGAGGAAAAAGCACAACTAAATCTAATATACTTTCTATGAAAAACACAGGCCTGGGAAAATGCAAATCATATTGAAAGAGACTGTGCCAAAGAGAAGCAGTGTGAAAAGAGGTGCCTCCTAAGAAACCCAAAGTGTGCTTTTATGTTATGTTCAGTAGCTTTCTACTGAATGAAAATCAAACATTGGAGTAGTGGTTAGTTCTCTCATTTAGGGAATCATCTACATGGCTGTTCAGTTGTTCATAATTGCAATGCAATAAATTTCAGGGAATTAATTCCTCTTTTAGAAAAGTTTCCGGATGATCTGTACTACACAGGCCTTAACAGCAGATCTTTGCATTTCAGGTGCCAATCACAACTCTTTTGCTTTTAGACAGACCAGGATGTGCCTGATTTGGTATCACTGCTTGTTCTTGCTTGGAGATCCCTCTGTGTTTCACCATGGAGCTGATCACTGCCCTACAAAGCTCTAGAATTTGTGTCTCTGGTCCCAGCACAAGCTCTGGCATACAGCTGAGCAGTCCAGGAGCTAATAATTCAGGGAGAGAGCTTAACCTATTATTATCTGTACCTGACTGCACCTCTGGTGCCCAGCAGGTGAATGAACTAGAAAAAAAGACACATTTGTTCTTCCAGAAGCTGCAATATCAATTCAGAATGGATCAAACACAACAAAAAATAGGAGTGGGATTGATAATGACAGTGTCCAAATGACAGGATCTGGGAGTGATTTCAGCTCCTTGGTCTGGAAGCTTATCTCTGTTGCTTCTTGACTATGTGTTGTAGCAAGGTTCTGAATACAATAAGCTCTTTGCTTACCCCATAATCTGTATGCATAGGGAGAAAAGACACATTGGGGCTGGAAAGCAGCTGCAATACATCCTGGGGCAAGTCCCCCACTCTGGATGATTAGACAGTCAAGACTGAAGGGCATATCATATGGGTTCACCTGTGACACTCCTTGGACAAAGTCAGTAAGGGGGTAGTAGGGTAGCAAAGTGGTCTTGTAGAATGGGGCTACTGCCATTTGTTAGCAATAGTTGTACCGGGCTTAAATGTTAATAATTAGACAACCATCTTATAAAAATTCTGTCCCTGACATTGGCCATTTCCTGTACCAAACTCCTCTTGAAATTCTTCAGGTGTTGATGACCGTGTAACTGGAAGATTATCATCTTTTTCCATGTATCTCCTTAAGAGTGGTTTTCCAAAAGGTCAATATATCCCAGCTGTTCCTGAGGCATGTGTACTGAAAGAGCAGTTCTGCACCCAGTAAAGGAGATTGTGGGGCACTACCTCGGACCCAGTCAGCTCTCTCACTCTTTTCTCATCAACATTCCTTCAAAGCAGTCTCTTCTGATTTCACTGTCTTGAACCCTGCAAAATTCTTACCGAATTGCCTTCAAGCATTATACTTTTTGCAATTGAATGCCCACTAACAGCTGGGATGAATTGACTCCCAGATTGTTGCCTCTTCAAGTTTTAATTTGGAGGTGTTGATATAGCAACAAAAATATGAATTTGAAACAAACTAAAAAAAACAAAGGAGGAAGTTCCAGGCTGAGTGCATCCTACGGAATTCATTTCTTAGCATCTCATTTCCTCTGGAGGCCTCCCAGGAGAAGAGGCAGCTGTTGGAGCACTTCACAGCTCACATGAAATCAAGTTCAGTATGTTTCCACAAATTTGATGATCGACAGATGCTCATGAAAGGTCAAGAATGGCCCATACAGCACTCTGAAAGTATTTTCACCTCAATTCTCCTTGTGCTGGCAGAAGACAATACACAAAGCCTGGTGCTAGCTAGCAGTTACCTGGAAGGATGGGCGAACAACATTTAAAATATACAGTAATGTTCTGGACTTCAGATGTAAAGGAGTTGTATGAATTTTACAACATAGGTAAATAATAATGTGGGTTGCAACACTATCCAGCAAGGTTGCTCTAGGTTTCCCTTTCTGTGTTAAACATGCAGTAAATAGCAAACTGGAGCCTTGAGAATTGCTTCATAATCAGAGTTGGAGCTAGTGTTCTGCTCTAAGAGTGATTTTGATTTTGCTGTTCTCTTTAATGTACCTGTTAGATATGCCTATCAATTTATCATTTAGCTTTCCTCCCCAGCTAGCAATCTGTCTGGTCAAAATTTAAAATTAAATACATAAGATGTCCAGAACATCAGCTGGAAAAATAGACTTCTTCCCTTTCTTGAATAACCTGTTCTGAAACATTATTACAGCAGCTATGATATGTTCTGTGTATTCTGTGGATTTTTTCAATTATTCTCAAAGAAAGTATGTATCTGAAGTTGGTCTTTTAATCATTGAAATCTTTACTTTAAAATTTGAAACTTTGTCAGCTTACAACCCTGTAAACTTGGGTTGACTGTTGTGGTGTTGGAACTAGCCTATTTCACTGAGAAAAAGGAAAAAGATTCATGTTTGTTCAGACATGCGTATTTGTATCTAACACCTAAATTCACATCTGAAGAGGAGATTGTAGGGACTAGATTTTGGAAGTGATGAAAATGGCTGAGGTAAAGGATTGAGAAACACACTTTAATCATTGGAGTGTTTCAAAATACAGCATAGTGAAGCATGAATTCTTACTATCTGGACTGATTTTTAATAGTGCTAATTTTGCTGCCATTC
>VZTV01045030.1:1307-20434 GCA_013400875.1 Anhinga rufa | reverse complement strand
TATTCCACTGACAGTTAGCTGCATGAAAATACTCTGTTCCCTTTGAAATAGAGCCCTGTGGCCCTGTACCCTCACAAACACAGATGAAGACAACCAGGGAGCAAGGCCACCAAACCTGAGCAGACACTGACACTTACTATAGGCAAAACCACCCTCTTTATTTAAAGCTCCATCTTCTGCCCAACTATTAACAATTTCTGTGCTCCCTGTGCACATCTACGCTTGATGCACAGATTTTCAGCTTAGACAGAGGTATTGCCCTTGTGGGTAGATCTATACAAATACACACCTGCTGCTGCTGCTCAGAGGTTTTGCACACACAGGTGGAAGAGTTTGTGACCCTTATAGTACCAAACCTGAACTATGACTATTTACTCCACCTCCTTTTACTGTTGCTCCTCTGAGTTCTGCTTGGGGTTGGTCGCAATGTTGCAGTCCAATAAGTAAATAATAAGTCCCCAGATTCTTGAGTTTATTTGGGGAATCTTACTTTGGCTAGAAAATTGATGTTGAAAATCAAATACTTGAGCAAAAGCCCTTTGCAAAACACAAGCCTTAATGCCAGGAAAGAAGCTGCGCTGCTTAACATTAACACTATAACTCAGGCAATGCAGTGATATTTTCTGCAAAAAGCCTTTGCACAGTAGCCTCTGTTGAAAAGCCAGCATTTGCCAATAGGTGCTGCACGTACACACCAGATTAAACACACAGTGATGCCTGAGCTTTCAGAAGGTCTTTCCAGAGAGAATGCAGTGCTGGTTGTTGATGTGATGACCCTGGATTTGACCTATGTAAATACTACCAAAAAACCCGTTAACAACGAACAAAGGGCATATAGAAAAAAAATCCCACTGCAATGCCAGCACTTGCTTGCCTGTCCATCCTAGTTCTGTATGGGATCCATGTCAAGAAGACAAATCTAAATCTGAAATAAAAACTTGCCTTCAGTTGGTCTAGCCATGGTTTTAAGGAACAACGTTTGGTCAGCGAGGAACTAATTTGCCCATATTTTCCAAGCTTGTATCCGCTTCAATAGGACTGAAAGATAGAACTACCTCAAAATCCAACTGAAGGCAAAGTGAATTCCCTTTCTCTTCTCTCTTCCCTCTCTTTTTATAAAAGACCATGAGAAGAGCACAGCAGTGAGTATTATTTATGGAGCACCTAATAAAAATGCTATGGGGAAATAATTACTGGAAACATCTGACTGTGTGACTGTAAATGCCTAGGTCCCAGTGCGCTGATTTAATGGACCGCTGCTTTAGTCTGTTATGCCTTGTGCTACTGACTTCAAGCCCCCCTGCCCTCCTATTAAACCGCTCGCATCGCTGTTAGATAAGGACTTTATTCTGTAAGGTTTGTGGCAACTTTCCAGAGAGGGATAATGTCAGGAGGGGTGACTCTGTGTTCACAGGGAGGCCTGGAGCCAGCCCCAGGAGAGAAAAAGGGCTTTGTGAAGAAATCAGTGAAAACCTGAAGGTTTTGTGGTTCTGGGGCTGAATAATATTTCATAATCCAGACACCAGGTGCTTTAAGTATTTCTGAACAGCATTGGTTAGATGTGAACTCTTCCCTCTTTTTTTCTACCCATTTATCATTCACAAACCACCAAACTGTTTTTTATTTTTGGGTGTGGGTTTTGTTTTTTTTTAATATCGCTTTATGACCTCCCAAACCCAGTGGTACAAATCCATGCAGCCTCCCTGCACAAAGGGCACTTCTCACCAAGAATTACTCGTGCCCTCCGCCTTTTCGCAGATAGATGCAAAAATGTTAAAATTCACGAAACACCTTGTAAGTGATATGAAAAACACAAGGATTTGAAGTTCCTGCTTTCATTTGCAAAAACAGTCCTGAAGAAAGACCGGAGGGCTATCATTTAACTACTGGTGCTGACTTGCTAAATGAAGAGGAGAAAATAAAAGGCAGCTCATTGCTACACTGACAGCAAGAACAAAATCGTATCCACTCTTTCTGAACCCAGCAGTTAGCACGCTTTTTCTTTCTTTTTTTTTTTTTTTTATTGCTGGTTTTAATGTAATATTTAAGTTGGAACTAAAACAGACCATGGAACATTAAATCACTACCAAATGCAAATTTACCTATATATCTGAACTAAATTTTCTCCTACATTTACAAAGCAAAATTCTACCATTTGAACTGTGAGCTCCTATTGCATTTAATGGGACGCAGCAAACTCCAGACATTACTTGGAATATACATGCACTTATCTTGTTGTTACAGGTCTCCCTCGCAGAACTAAAAGAGAGCTTTAGTACCAGACAGTATCTCTCTGGGGTCATACCCAATGAATAGTGTTTTTTGAAAGGATTATTTCAAAGGAACTCTGAAAAAGAATCTAATGACTTGCAAGCTACAGGATTGCAGCATGGGAGGAAGTAGATAATGGAATATGACAGCAATGCATTTTTCATAAACCCAGTGATTTCTATCATAACGAGAAACCCATCTATAATTCGGAGAACTCCCCCCCAGAAGGAAACCTACGCTGTTGCAGAAAGTGCACTGAAGTACGAAATGAAACAATAATGATGATGATGTTACTGATGAGTCCCATAGCTCTGTCTTCCCTTCTCTCTCACTGAGGTTTCAGGCGCAATTCAAGAGGAGCAGTTCCAATCCCTCTCTGCCTCGGCATCGCTAACCAGGGAACCTCGCAGGCATACATCAGAGACCTCATGATAGATGCGAAACCCTAGAGAAGAGGCTGTTCTTTATCTGACGAAAGTTAAGACCTACATCTGCTCTCAATTAGCAGGCAATTAAGGGAGTTGAAAATAAACTTGTTTACATTGGCTATGAAGTCTAAAATAATTTGTGAGATGTCAGGACAGGATATTAAGATGTTAATGATCTTGTTTCTTTACTTTTTTGCATGCGGTGTAGGATCGCATCTTCCTTTCGCAGCTCCGTATACAATAACAGATGGATTGACTTCTGGGAGGGTAAGAAACCACTGGAGGCTGGTTTGGATGGGAGGAGAAGTTGTGTCTTACAAATAATATGTATGGGAGACCTGAGGATGAGAACTTCTTTGCAAAAAAAAGGTGGTTGTTCATTTTTAATTGTGAAATAATGTCATGTCAGGGATTACAGCATTCAGAGGGTTCAACCACAATTCCCAGAGTAAAGGGTAAAGGGAGGTCTGCAACCTCCTGCAAAAGTTAGAAACCGTGACTGAACAAATCCAAAACAAGACTGTCTGCAAACCTTTGCTGGACTTGCTCTGGTGGAACGGCTCTGACCCCAGTTCTCACTCCACAAAAGTCAACACAGGCAAGTGACCGCGGTGCAAGGAGTCCATTTGCTCCCTGAGCAAGCATCCTGCGTGAGACATCTAGGGAAGACCGTGGTCTCTGAACTTCAGGTTAACATCTGGGGTAGCATCCTGCTTATTTCTGTGTCGCTTCCTTCCAAATATCAATTTACAGCACTAACTCTTTCAGAAGAAAATTTGTACCACTGATCTCTCAATTCAACAGCTCCCACCAGGGTGAGGTTGTTTAAGGTTCAGCTAATGCTTCTTGTTTTCACTTTGGCCATTTCTGATCAGTGACATGAAGAAGGTTTTGCAGAAACATATGTCCTCCTTGAATAGAAAATGAAAATTGGCATTAGTATCTTTTGCTTCGGAAATGACAGAATATTAGTTATATAGTTAACAGAATATGGTAGAAGGATAGTGGAAAAGATGAGGAAAGCTGCAGAAAGCACCTGCCTAGACCGTTCTTTTTGGACCTTATTTAATACAATAGGTACCTTTCCTACTGACTGCCCACGTTAATTCTTTCAAACTTATAGTGGGGCTTATTGCCTTATATGATAGCTTATATGATATAGTCATCTCACCTTATCTTTGACCCTTATAACTAACCAAAAAATAATTCTAGTAAATAATCCACTCCAAGTCGACAAAATTACTTTTTACAGTTCCAACTAATCAACCACGTTACCATAATTATTTATGTCATGCAAACAGAGGCCTAAATTCACCCTGCCCTCAAAATTTCTAAAAGCCAGCGAACAAAAAGTGCACCACAGGTGCCACTGTGCCCTCTTGTGTTCTCCTTTGGGCCATCTCCTCTCTTGTCCTCTTTTTTTTTTTTCCCCACCACACACTACAGATCCAGCTCTAATAAGAGCCAGGTGTTCAAGCCCCCAGGCTACAAAATAGCTTTAATTATAATATTAGTAGCATTCTGCTAAATCAGAAAAAAAACCCAAATAGGTCAGTATTTGTGGTTACATTTTTCAATGTCCTGGTGTTTGTTTTCTTTCCAATTTTATGTTTCTTACTGGCATTTATAATGCCTAAGAGACATTCCAGAGGCCAAAATACAGGCGATCTGATCTTTGCATGATACTCCTAACTTTCCACAAAAAGAAATACCAGGAGGAGATCAGATCTACATTATACCAGCCCCAGAGGTATACCCTTGAGTCTTGACCTCCTTTGATGAAAAGCAGAAGAGCTCAGCATTGTCTGTATTTATTGTTATTACCTTAATTGCTACTATTATTAAGCAGCCCATGAAATATATTAATATAAATAACATAAACATAGACATTTGAAACACAAATTCAAGCACAAAGAAAAGACACCTCCTATTTACCAAATATTAAACCAAATTTATTTCATACTTTCCATTAATAACTCTTGCAGATGCATGCTGTATGAGTCAGTATATAGTAAATGTTAGGATGAATGCGTACAGTATGGGAATGCCAGCCGGTCTCCTTGGTGGATACTTACTATTTAAAAGATTCAAAAAAATGGGGACTCTGTTAACAGAAAAATGTTAAATTAATTTAGTTTCTGCCAGGAAACATTCAGATCAAGTCATTTCAGTTCAAAAGTTGAAAAAATTAAGCTTTTGCCGGTTCATTTGCTGGTGGAAGGAGCCTGTCCTGCGGCAGGGGGAGAGGGGGCCACAGGACGGCAATTCTGTTTCACAGCATCAAGGCTTCAAAACACACTTCTGTTCTGCACTGTGCAGAAAACAGAACTTTTTAAATACTTTCGCAGAAGCAGAACTGGTTCATTCCCACAGGCATCACGCAGCTCTCCCGACAGTGCTCCCCCCAGCGCAGCCCCCTTCCCGTGGGGTGCCAGGCAGGAATCCCCCCTCGCCGGCATCTTCATCCGACATGAACAAATCATTCCCTTTCGCTTAAATGACACTTGGCTCAACATCTGCTTGCCAAATCATGCCCCTTCTGCTGCTTACATCCCTCTGAGCAACAGCAAACCCTGGGTACGCTCCGAGCCCGGTCATCCGGTTGGTAAGACTCGATGCAGTGAGCTCAACTCATTCATTCCCAACCCTATTGACTCCTCACAACCGAGAGTAGTAAAACATGTTTTTGTCAGTAAACTACACTACTGTGACTCAGACATTGACACACAGGGCACAGTTACCGTGTGTACAGTAACACGGTGCCATATTTAGAGTTTCTAACCATAACCACACTTGCAAAAACTGCATTAGATCAGCAGCCAGTTTCCCGGACTCCCACTCCTTGTCTCTGACTGCAGGAATTCAGATTATTTGTCTTGTACCAAATAAAGTTGCTTAGGCGATAAAACAGTAAGAAGTGAAAACAGAGGGGCCTAACAATTAATGCTTTAATCTGTTCTGGCTAAAATAGATAATGTTTATAGTGGAAAACAGCAGATAGTAAAAAAGAAAAAAAAAAAGCAGCAAATTGAAAGCCAACATGAAAGGAAATCTTTTTCCTTGCTTTTTATTTTTTAAACTTTTAATGTTATCCTTTGCAGCACATACGCAACTTGCAGAAGTGTTGGCCCATCTTCATTAACTACATTTGTCCTCGTTAAGGGTGCCTGTGAATATCAGCATAGACAAAGCAAGAAAACCCACAGAGGAAGATGTTTGGGTTCAGCACTGGGTGACTACTGCTGCTCACTGCAGTTAGCAGCTGTCTTAGTTTAAGTTTTTTTTCCATAAAGAGCAGGGTAAAGGAACTCTCTTTTTTTTTTTTTTAAATAACAAGCCAGGTATTGCTGGTGGGATGAAGAAAGTTGAGGGACTCACACAATCATTCAGGATGTTTTGGGATTAGAGAGGATCAGAAGCACATGCTTTCATTGCAAGAGAGACTGTTTAAAAGCGAGGCCAGCCAAGATCAAAGATACCTGTCCTGGGAAAGGAAAGGCAGATAAACATCAGGAGTTAGAGAAGGTGATGTGCACAGGAAGAGGGGATCCAGGACATATCAGATAACTCTGACATAGGTCCCAGAACATCTACTGCCTGGTAAGGAAGATGAGTCTTATACAGGTGTATTTATTATTTTGTCTACACTTGTTTCTTTCCCATGCTGTTTCAGAGAGAATCCTTTTAGTACCATAGGCAACACCTGCACACAGCTGCTCCCTGGGAATCACACAGGGAACGCCTGTGGCGCTGGGAGTCTAAGCAAAAAGTGTGGACTAAGTATGGACTTGAAGTCCAAAAGGTCAAGGCTGCTCCTGTGGTTTTAGGGCAGCTGCACCACAGAGCTTCGCTGCCTCCAGTACACTACCGGACACGGAAGGACAAAGCAGATGAGACTTGGCACAGCAGCTGGGGGCACATCCAGTGTCTGGGAGAGCTGCTCTGGAGAGCGGGAGCTGAAGCCTTTCCAGTGTCCACTCACTCGTCCACCTTCGTGGCCAGCTGGTACAGTATCAGCACATCCCTGTCAGTGTGGTACTAGGTGACTTCTGCAGAGCAGAAATTAATTTAATGCACTCTGAAGGCAAAATTGGGTTGGAAAACTGTTCAGTATATTCTATTTTTTATTTTTAGTTATTCTTTTAATGAATATACACCATTGTGGCAATGGTGGGGTTGGGTTTTTTTCACTTCTTTTGCTTTTTTTCATTTTAATAGAAAGAAAACAAAAGACAACAGTAAAAATGATCATAAAAGGGAATCAGCTATTACCCTGTTCAGACTAGTTTAACTGTTGAGCTCTGAAGAGCTCTCTTCTATCAATAGCACTGATATGTGCCACTGACCTGGTTCCTTTTGATCCATTATCAGGGCAGGGGAACAGTTGCGTCCAGTATCCAGGATACAACTGAGACTAAGAAAAGAAATCAGAATTATGAAAATTAAGGCACTTAGCAACATTGCTATTTTACAGTGGACCCTGGGAAGTCCCTTAGGTGGGATCCCTCTCCTTGGCACCCTCTCCTCCATTGCAAAAGGCTCAGAATTGCTCTGGGTCCATCTGCCACCTCTCTGGAGGCTGGCAGCTCCGGAAGAGGAGGCTGGCTGGCTCTGCTCTTGCTGTTTATTTTCTGGGAAGTCAGGCTTGGTCAAGTGGAATGAGTCTTTGTTCATTTTAAGAAAGTTTATATTTGACTCTGGTAGGGCTGGGGAGGAGGTGAATGATAGGAAGAGGAGGGAAGGATCAGAGGTCTTGTGGGGCTGCCCCCACACCACCACAGGCAGCCCCATTACCAAGGCAGCAAGAAGATGAAGCAAAGCACCAAAATCAAACATGCCTGATATTTTTTCTTCTTCAAAGGTCAGTGATGACTCCAAATCTAAATCCAGCTCTTACTCTGTAGCTGACCTTGTGGCCCATGAAAAAATGCAAACTAAATCCCCTATGTTTAAAACTTATCTTCTAAACTTCAGAAAAACACTTCCTAACTTTGCAGTACAACCTGACTCATCCTGCAGCAACGATCTCTATTTACTGTCCACATCTTGGGGTCTCAAAGCCTCATCAGTCACTGCTGCCCTGCAAAAGAAAGTAAGGGGAGGCTTTTTTTGTGCAGTTACTGGAGCCATTCTGCTGGCACGAGGCACAAAAGTGGAAGTGGAGAAAGGAGCTGAACCAGCCTGGAGTCTCACACCAGCTTTGCATAGTTACATGAAGCACTTCTAATCTTTTTGGGCTGTATCCTACCAGCGGGATAAGAGAAACAGTTGATGCAAAGCAGTGGCTTTCCATCTTCTGCAGGACAGGCACGACATTATTCCCTCCCCAGTAACTGTGCAGAGGGAGTGTAAGCAATCCTGCCTTGGCTGCATGCAGAGGAAGCAGTAAATGGAGATGCTCTGTGCAGACTTTGCGTTCCCCCATGCGGTGTAAACCAAAACCAGTTCCTGCAGTTCTGTGCAATAATATAGAAAGCTTGCTGGCTACTTCTCCCATCTGTCTCCTGTGGGTATAGACTCCTGGCCTCTGAGGCAACCAAGAATGCCATACTTCTAGTTTTATAATCACAGGGATTTATAAAATAGAGTGTTGTTGTTAGGTGCCTTGAAGTGAAAGGGGAAAATAAATAAATAAACTCCATGGGTGTTGCCACTGGAAAAATAAAAAAAAAAATCTGATCTCAATCAACCAACCACATTTACTACTCTGCATCCATGGCCAGGCTTACTACATAAACCACCACTGTCATCCCTTCATTCTTTTCAATACTTCTTAGGGGCATCCATCTTCCTTAACACAGCGTCCCCGATTTCAGAAGCCAGACGCAAATTAATTCCGGGAATCCTATGGTGGGGAGACATTAAAACCCATTTAGAGGTTTCTGTGGAAGCCTCTCTCCATGCTTATTTCAGTCAACTCAGACTCACAGCGTAGCATGCTGGAGCCAGCCTGAAGGAGCAGGAGGTTATAGGTCTGCGGCAGACTGCACGGACAAGCAGGGATGGGCTTATGCAATAACCAAGGGGTTTGTTTTCTGTGGTAGGGTGTCAATGGCGTGTATGTGGGAGGAGGAGACTGGCAGAGTTCCGTTTTGGAGAACTAAATTAAATATTTCTTTTATTTTCTTTTTAACTCCTTCTTTCTTAGTTAAGGGATTACATCTCCTAAGTTTCATTTCCAGAGACCAGCTGCCTTCAAGATTTCCTCTACAGCTCTCCAAGGCTAGGAAAAATAAGGGTTGAAAAAAAGGAGGGGGAGCTGTGCCACAGCATTCAGAAGAAACGTGTCTAACACATCTCCCAGGGTCTGCAGAAAGAAGGAGGCTTCCTACAGGTTTGGGGGTTTAAATTAGCCCTCTGGGTTAGGTGTTAAGTAACATCTCTCCTTTCAACACGTAAACATTTATATTGCTAAGTGTCTCACTTGTTCTGTTTTCTAATGACTGTTTTAAGACATGCAAAAAGCTGAGAGGATGGGGACAGGGAACTGCCTCCTGACTCACCTGGCCCTCAGACGGCAGGGTCCGCGGGTCACACGTCAGCTGCACCGCGGTCGCCCGGTTGCACTCTTAGCCATTGGCATAGAGCATTACAGCACATTCTCCTTTCTCTAGCTCATAAAAATAATGCATTTTGTCAATAACCCCTCCTATTTTTATATTAATTTTGTGGGGATTTTTTTTTTCCGGGTATTGTCGAACCTTGCTTCAGACAATCCGTGGGTAAAATAAACATTTCCTGAAGATACATTTCCTTCCTTTGTGCTTCAGAAGAGGAAGAACACCTTGTCCTAAGCGGATATGCTAAAAGGTTTGGGCTGTTTCACGGAATTGACCATCATTTGGAGCTAAGCTCACACCTTAGTTTGTGACCTACCCGCTATTTTTAAGAGCAGAGAAGAGCACTCGGTGCCATATCCCCCCTGCAAGGACTGGAGCGGTCCATACCCAACATCTGCCTCCAGCTCCCTGCACATGAGCCTGCTCTGCCTGGATCCACACCTGCATCTGCAACTGAAGTTAGTGAATATCTCCCACCTTCAGCAAAGGCCAACCCAAAACCTCAGCCCTGCTTACTCCCCTGCTCATTGGGATATGCCTAATCTAGTCACTAATACTCTGATTATATTGGTTTCTTACCCTTTGAGAACTGCAAACTGAAGCCAAAGTGGTCAACCGGCACTCATGGAAAATAACTTGTGATAAGAAGATAAGAATACGTATTGCAGCCGACATCCTCCTCACACCGATAGCCAGGATTTTGGACAAAGGTGGCAAAACTGCCCAGGTGTTGGGAGGAACAAGGACAGAGCCTGGGGCAGCCAGCCCAGCCACAGAGACACCGAGGAAAAATTGGAAAAGGGCAAGTTATGTTCGGCCGGGGGAGCTTGTTCTTCCCAGCACTTCCACAGCCCACGGGTTATATGGTGTTCCTTCATTTTGTGAGTTTGCAAAGTAAGACTGCAAAGTCAGTGCAACATGCTGATATTTTCAGCACAGACCACAACAGAATAGCTATTTTTCACAAATGGAGATGGACAAAAGAGTATTATTCAGAACTCATTTAGTAGGTTTTAAAGCTCTATTAAAGTTTTTCTTTGTCAAAGGACAAGACGTGTTCTTCCCTATGATATGGACCTATGGCTTGCTTTTGGCAAGTCCACTTAAGCAGGCTACGCCTCGGTTTCCAAACTATACCATGAAAACAAAGAGAGGTATCTTTCTTGTTACACACTTGGGGCAAAATGCTTTTTGGCCATAACAGACATGAGCTGCTATTAGAAAACTGCCTTACAGACGATGTCTATAAATGCTTGAGAAGACAGTCTCAAAAGCAGCATTTCAGGGAACAGAAACTAAATGCAAAGGAACAGAAACTAAATTCCTTGAAAGATCTATAAGAAAAAAATACAACAGACACATTAATTATTTAGCAAAACTCAGATGTCCATTAATGGTTACTTAGACAGCGTTTTGGCAGGATATCCTATCTACTGTATCACTATTGTATCCCTGGAACTGCACATTTTGCTTCAGTATGTTCATGAGCCATTTCTCTTGCTCCTGTCAATGAGGGTGAGGCTCTGCAGTTCCCCAGCTCATTATGAGCTGTCTCTATTACCGTACCCGCTCCCAAAGCCAGCACCCAAAAAGCCTTCTGTGGACAAAATGAAGTCATCAACCCTAGGCAGAAAGAAGCTGTGACAGATATTTCTTTTTTTTCAGCTGTAAATCAGCGAAGCCTCATTTTACTGAAGCGTAGGATCAGATCCTCATCTCCATCAGCCAGCAAAGCTTCGTAACGTGACTGAGATCAGAATCTGGCCAATGGAAATAGAAAGCTTGGAGAAGTCATATTTGGTGCTCTTGGGTGCCGCCTGCAGGTTTTGAAACAGCAGTTTACTAATAACTATTCCAAAACAACACTGAACATAGTAATTTGTGGAATAAAAAGGGAACTTATTACACTAAAATTCCTAGAGAAAGGAGTGAAAATATGAGCTTTTTCTGGTTCCATTTGAGTAAGCAGAACAGAAGCAGAGATGTGCTTTTTCTTTTTTTTTCACAATGAGTTTTCATGATGGTTTAAATCCAAAAGGTAAAATTTAATAAACAAGCCAGAGGGCCATAAACTTACGCAGATCAACCTGGGAGGAAACATGCACAGAAATTTTCCCAGATGTTGCTCTCTCTAACAAAACATTGTGTTTTGACAAGGCCTCACAGATTTTAGCCACATAAACACCTTTAAGGATCCTCATTCCAGCCCCAAAAAGTAGACCACATATGGAGTTTTACAAAGGTGCTGCTATTTTCAAGCTCCTTTTTTCCTTTTTTTCCACTGATTTCGGTAATCTTCTATGCTTCTGGACTATAAAATTCCAGAGGCTCTGGCCTCAGTGTCCAGGGACAACCTCATCAAAGGAGTGATAACAGAGCAAGACAGCAACGTACCACCTGGAAGCATGGGCAAACCCCTGTTGGAGCTACCTGGCCATGGCAAACGGCTCTCCTGGAGGTCTGACATTATTTGTGCCTTCCTTAACCTCTTTGTTCTCTGACTTTTTCATAAGGCCTCGAAACGGTTTCCCAAAAGGCTCTGCATTTGTTCTGGCAGCCATCCATATTTTGCTTCCCTGCAGTCCTCCGGGTCTGAGGCTGCCGCTGTCTCCCCTTCTGCTCCTGGTCCTACCACTTCCTCCCCACGTCCCGTGCTTGAAGTACAACTCAACTCATAATGACCCAGTTAAAAAAACACAGGTTATTTGTTTACGGAGCACATTACACACTCGAAGACACAGTCAAAAACAGCTTAAAGGGGATGTGGGGGCCTCCTAGGTTAAGTAAAAGTCATTTCTGATATGCAGCTCGCTTGGATGGCCCGAGCCTTGCTGCAGACATGGGATTTACCCTGTGCATGTCCGTGCATGGGGCTGGAGGGAACACATGGGCACCCCAGCTGTGCCCCGGCACGGGGGCCCACTGGGGGTGGAGGAGGGTGGTGAGCAGGGTGACAGTCCACTGCAGAGGTGTATGGTTCATTTTCAGTTCTGAAGGAGGTGGTAAGTGGAAGGTAAAACAGAAGGGGGAAGGAGTTAAAACAATTCCAATAGAAAAATTAACTTACCTTTTCTGACAGTCTCAGACCCGGTGTTGGGTCCCAGCTGTGTTGACCTGTGACATCGATGGCCATTAAAATTTAGCTTTTAAAATCCTTTCTATTTTCTTCATAGAGAAAGAAGAAGATTGCTTCCCCCCACTCTGGGAAATGCATACTCATTTCTATGAAGAACAGTAGACATTTTTTCAGAATATTTGCAAAATGTTTCTCATCTTTTTGCCAACTTGATTCAAATTGAAAACACTGATTTGGATTTACAATTAATAGAATTATAAAATATAAAAGTTACCGGTTTACTGTTTTGTGGGGTTTTTTAATTAATTATTTATTGTATAATATAGAAGAAAAAGGAAAAGAACAAAAGGAAGGAATGAGAGGAAAAATCAACCAGAAATACAGACCTGATAAGTCTGTAAAAAGACTGTATTCATTTACAATCTTTTCTCCCCCCCCAAAAAAGTGAAGCCTTTTACCACTGTAAAAATTTTTCATGGAAATCGCTGTATTGTCCACACGACTATATTAAACTCAAAAAAAACCCCAACTTCAAGAATACATTTTAACCATCGCTCATAAAGTATAGTCTTTTCTTCTTTTCAGTGCTTTCTCTTATATGTCAAGTCTCTACCAGAAGTTCAAGGCCCTTCTTATTGAAAGAGAAAGTGGGGAACGAGACAGAAGCGAGAGTGAGCACGGGGGGGGACACGCAAAAAGGAGGAGGCAGGAACAGCCCTGACACAGCAGAATTGGTAACAGTTCAGTGTCCTGTTGAAAATCTCCAGTGGGAGCTGCAGAAATCCATCAGTGTCCCGAATGACTGGTCACTTGAGGTTTATACAGCACCACACGAAACATCAATTAGAAGGGGAGCCAGCTGGCAGGATAGCTAATATTGCAGAGCTGCAGAGCCCAGCACTGCAAACGTGCACGAAGCAAACACAGCACCATGCGCCTCACGTGTCCAAGGGGATGGCTGCATGTATGGATTGCCATGCCGAGGGGGGAAGGGGTAAGAGATGACCGTCTGGCTATTGTCAATTAGCTTTTAAATTTTAATAGAGGCCTGAGTGATATTTTGTTTCTGGTTTAGACTGAAGCCTCTCTCTCTGAGGCTGGCTGCTTCTTCCCCTAGAAAGCAGAACACTAGCCAAACCTTTCTAAAATATTACCACTCTTCTTATTAGGAGATTTTTCTTCTGAAGAAGGAAGAACAAGTTCTAAAAAGGATGTAGGGAAAGAATTGTGATTGCTTTTATCCTCTTATAGATAACCTGAAACCAGAGTGTTAACATCCATGTGAGAACGTGCGGAAGCAAAGAACAGGGGTTAAATGTTGATCTTTATGGAGTCTTTTTTCATCCAGAGGATCCCAGTGTTCTCTACACCACCAGTAACACTAATCTCACTGGAGAGCTATGAGCACATAGGGAGTACAGGATAGCCAAGACACCAAGGAAACAAGGTCCAAGGGACCCAGCAATGTTAAGAACTTCACCAATCTCACAAAAAAATACACAAGAAATTAGGAAGTAAAAACTCCCCTGCTGCTGCTACCCTGAACAATGTAACGATAGCCAACAGAAATTAAGAATAAGGCAACTAATAGACACATCATCCACTTCTGAAATGCAGACATCGATTGAGTGGTGCCCAGAAGGCAGTCAGACAGCATTGCTACGTGACAGACTTCAGGAAATGAAGGGTGCCGTATCTATGTGAAACTAAAAGCGATATTTTGAATGGGAAGTTGGTTAGAAACAGGAGCAGCAGAATAAATACAACGACAACAAGAAGGAAAACAAAACAATAGTGTGCTTTACAACTGTCTGAAAAAAAATTGGCATTTAGAGCAAAACTGGAAATTATGAGCTTTCTTATGTATAGAACTTACTTAAAATTGCTTCTACGCTATATACTTGCATAGGTACAATAAAACCCCAACGAAGTGGAGTATGCGGTCAAGCATAGGCTCATTGGAGCCATTCTCACGCTGTGCTTGAATAGACCATATATCTGTGGGTGAGTGCAGACCATCTTGTGCTTGCTCCACCTGCGCTCCAACCAGTTTCAAGCCCTGTTGCTGCATTAGGTAGCATGCTGTCATTCCTGAACTCTTAGGCTCAGATCCCTCAAAAAGGCCCATTAGCACAGCTGCAGTGCCGTGGTACAGACTGTACGGCACCTGGACTGTAGCCGGCCTGCACCAAAACCAGCTCAGCCCACCAGCAGAGCCCACACGGCTGTACCCATCCAGCCTGTAGATTCAAACCTGTAGATTCAAACAAAGGTGGCACCTTTTCAGGCTGCCCGTAAAGGACACATTGCTTTCCAAAGTGGTTTCTGCCCTCAGCTCTGACAGAATGGCATGTGGTCTGAGTATCGCAGAAGTGCAGCCCCCAACCTTCTGCAGCCTCCAGCTATAGTCTCTCTTTATGTGCCCAGACATATTCCTTTAATGTCAGTGGCAAATCTCCCTTTTGCCTCAGCTTGTTATGGATTTGGTCAAGCCTGGTCTTGTTTCTTTTGAAGTCAGCAGGAAAAATCTATTGGGGGAAAGGATAAAATCTATTTCTCAGTCTCTAGCTTCTTTTAAATGCTAGATTATCCTCATGCAATGCAACCTGAAGTCCTCCACTCTGACCGGTCCCATTCCTTCAGCCACGTGGGTTTATTCTCTGGAGTTTGTATCCTGGAGTCCCAGCAGCAGCAGCAAAAACAGCTGCCAACATCCTGGGAATATCTGCCTTGGAATCTCAACTACTGTGTGAAGTTGCTGCTCTCCAGTTTGAGATTTGTGTTTGCAAAGAAAATCTGTCCAACAACAACACCGAGAGAGGAAAAAAAGGAGGAAGAAGGGCTTTATATAACAGAATTAAAAGAGCTGCTGCAATAGTAATGTGAAGTTAACAGGCAACTTTTCCTCCTTCTCTGCCCCCACCCCAACGTCCTCCTCTAACGGCAGTTTCATTTGTTTTTGTTTCCAAGCTTCTTTTACTGGCCACTCACACAGCCCCGCTCCCTTTGTCTAATTTGGATCTTGAACTTCCATGCAACTGACTCTTGCTGTAACTGTAAATCTTTTTATGGCCCTTCTGTCTGAACTGTAAAAGCAATGCCACTGTAAGCTGCCTAAATGGGTCGTAAATCCACTTAGTGCACTGAACGAGGAAAGAAGTTTTTAGGGGAAAGAAGGAAAAAAAAGGCAAACCAAGGTGGCTGAAGAGACACAGGGGAAGAAAAACCAAGAATGTATTTGCTAAATGGAACCAAAATAACAGGAGTCAAAGGGAAAATATGAACGCTGGGGAGAAAAAAAGGATGAAAGAACGCATCTCAGTGGTAAAAACAAACTGCTTCTGAAGGGCTGCTCAGTTTATTAACGCTCAATGATTTATGGGAGGATGTTGGTTGCCCTCCACTCCTGTTGGCATCAGTAGGACCTGGTAGCACCAGTATAGTATACGAGGCTGCTAGCAGCTAACTGACTCTCTTTTTCCACTGGGTGGTCCAGGGACTGCTATCTGGGTCTAATTCTAGCTCTTGACTAAGTCTAGCTGCCTGACTCACAGGTTTAATAGTGGCTCCATGCCTCAGTTTATTCATCTGTAAATGGGAGATAAAGATATTCACCTTGTTTGTAAAATGTTTTGAGAGCTGCTTAAATGTCACCAGGGAAGGGGCAGAACTGATTCCTGTGGCAGTCAATAGCAACAGCGTAATTTGTTTCTGTAAAAGTAGAGCTAGCCCAAAATGGCCAACTTTTGTCTATGTAATTTATTGCATTTATCACCATGGTATCTGAGCTCTGAGAGTATTATCCAAATTCCACTGAATTCACTGAGTGTCTTTCCACTGCTTTCAATAAGTTTTGGATTTGACCCCAAAGTCACAAAAAACCTGAGGAATATGTCAAAAGAATTTAAGTGGGTGTGAGTTGAAATTGAGGAGTTTGGAGACTGGAGTATGCAGAACAGTAGCTATTTAAAGACTGAGTTTGCTACTGAGTGTTCCTTTTTAATAGGGTTATATAAATACATTCCCGTCCCAATATATGTGGAAAAACAGGCAGTGAGGTGAGACTCTATTGCTTTATTTCTTATGGGAAATATTGTGCATAGCTAAACCACCTCTTCCCCTTTCCTCACCCACCACCCACAGTCCCTGGAAGCCTTCAGCAGCTGTGTACAGTGTGAAGAGGCACATCCGGAAGCACTGCGAGAGTTAAAAAGTTCACAGCCCTGCCTTTATAATAAAGCCCCTGTTTTCATTGCGTTCTCACTTCGCCTTAAAGATTTGATCTGAGTTTTGGCACTCAACATGTCAGAATGGGAGGGAGACTGGTTATGCCTTTTTATTATTATTATTTTATTGCTCTGCTCACTTGCAAGGAAAAAACTAGGGAAAAAAAAAAAAAAAGAAATGTTCTTGCTTGGCTCTCTGCAAAGACCACATGAGTTTCTGTACAACTCCCGTGAGCCAGGTGAGTCCCCTGCAGAAAGTCGCTGCCACAGTGGGCACCAACGGGCATCTCAATGACCATTCTCAGGAAAAAAAAAGTCAGTGGCCAAAGAGGACTGAGAGGTGAACCCCTCTCTTTTTTCACCAGTACCATATGTGCGGTGCACTGACCGATTGTTCAGGTCAGGAGATGCCGATACTATAACTTAAAAGAATCCTATTAAAATGATGGAAATCTTTGACTATGAAAAGTGGGGTCTGCACCTGGGTGGTAATTATGTTTCAAAGGAAATCCATCTGGTATTTTATTGCTTATTCTCTCCATGCACTTTGTGTACAAGAACAATATAAGGACTGGAATATTTCATATCGGGAGGCTTCCAAAAAGCTGTTTACACTCTGTCAGGTCAATAGGTTACACAGATTTTTGCAATATTATCTCAATTATGGGTAACAATTGGAATACACATTTTTTAAAAAACCTTCCTAAAAACAGTGGCACAGATCCTTAGAGCAGACAAACTCCCTCGAAGTCCACCAAACTCCATGGAGCTCATGTACCCAAAAAGCAGCTGAGTCCTCAGTATCTGGAAGATTTTATAACTGCAGCTGAAGTCAAGTGAAGTTTATTTTTGCCATCAACAGAGCTAGAGCCATCTGCCTACACTGAGGATTGAACCCCGTCCGCATGCAGGTGCTGGAGAGTAGGACACAAATGTCACAGCGTGCAGGACATGCAACGAAGGGGGAATCCTCTGGCGAAGTGAGAACCAGCTCCAAGGTGAAACTCTGTCCATGTATTAATAACACCAGACTTGAGCTGGATTGGGCCTGTCTATGTACAAATAACCACACAAATATATTATAAAGAGGACATTTTAAAAGGAAAGCTATATAAAGTCTATCAGAATTAGGTACCAGTCTTTAAAGACCTTGGGAACCCAACAACAGTCTTACAATAAAATCACATACAGCCAGAGAGACTTGATTACCAGGCAACTTCTCCTTCATTGCCAAGTCTAGTGATTTTATTAATTCTAGTCAATATATCACAGGCCTCAAGATGACCGATGTTTTCATTACAGCCTTGGCCTCAGCCATCAGGTTATTGTTATGAATCTCAATTTTAATTTTTTTAAGTTTTAGCTGTCACCATTCAAATAAATGGTATTAAAAATAAACTATGAAAACTTAGAAGTAATAAAGAGTGAAAAAAGTAAGGGAAAGCCTAGAGAAATGCAGAAGACAAATTAAAAAAGATGATTATAGTAATTATTTCTTACCTATCTTCAATTTTTAGTGATCACGTTTGATGGCTGGAGTAGACATTACCGGCTAGCTGACAGCAGCAAAGTTACCTTGGATGAAACCTGTGTAACAGAATTCATCTATAATCTAGATTTGCTTTAAATTTGTGCAACCTCTAGTACAGAATTAGGAAACACTCACAGATTTAACTTACTTTTCACTTCTGATACTCCTTGCATACTGTGGGGTATATGAATCTGGCAAGGAGTTTGCATTTATTAGCACATATAAATTTACCAGGAATGTTTGGTCTTGCTGCTAAAGCCCAGATTTGGAACACAAGAATATATCAGAAGCTGATTGTCATTTTTAAAAGCAAGCTTAGAAACTGTATTTCTGTTGAAATACTTCACGAGTAAACCAATTACACCCAAAAAGTTGAGAAAGCAGAAACAAGATATATCCTGAAATATTATTTTTAAAAACCTATTTCATTATTTCTAAGATTTGGAAAACCTGACTCATGATTTCTAAATACTTGGAATTGAAAACACTCTTGTTAACTGCCCATTATTGTTTCACACAGCATCACCCAGATCCAAGGACAGATTTCTGTCTCCCTAATTAAATTTAAGACAGTAGATTTATTGAAATAACTTGCAGAGTCATACTTTAGCAGCTTAGATTCAACAGTAGGTGCTGGCACTCAGTCTCCTACCCACTCCTTCTGTGCAAATATCACTGCAGGCATTGAAAAGCTGAGCATCCCAGGGTGCTGTGGTGTATTCTGGAAGATTCAGGTATGAGATTTCCTTATGAACCATCCCGTGTGACCCTGGCTGACAGAGATAAGCCCAGGCCCCCTTAGGAGAACTACATGCCGAGGATCTGGGCCTTGACCTCTTCTGCCTGAATTCCCCAACTGTGAAATGGAGTAGTATTGTTAAGCCACAAACCACTAACAAATGTGTAATTAATGGAGTGCAGAGCATCACGGCACCACACTGGGGAAGATGGTATGGACTCACCTTAGGACAGCTTGTGTGTATGAAGAGCAAAATGGGGTGCAGAGATACTGGCTCGGGCACCTGAACCCAAACA
>VZTV01045022.1:0-10989 GCA_013400875.1 Anhinga rufa | reverse complement strand
TTGGCACAAGAACAAATGGTTATTAATTGGCTATGAATAAATTCAGCCTGGAAAATAAATGAAGTTTTTTAGTCACCACAGCAACAGAATTCTTGAGTGGCTTCCCAGGGGGAAGAAACATGGAGTTTCCTAGTTCCCTTACATACTGTCTGATGAAAATAAAGAAGGAGGCTGCAGATCCGAGATCTCTATGAGAGCAGATTTGGCTTAAGAACATAAGAAGTTGGCTTCTAGTCCCATATCTGCCATTTCCCGTTCCTAAAAACAGCTCTCACAAGGTTGACGCTTACCTTCCCCACTTCACACATGGAAAAACTGACTCCTAGAGGGATGAAAGGATAAATCCAATTTCCTCAACTTCATTAATGAGGACTCATGAGCAGAGCAAGGAATCAGAAAGGCAACTTTCCAAATGAGACAGACCCTAGTTATGGAAGAGTAAGGCACTCTGCCTCTTTGTATCCCTCTACAAACCCTTCCCTGCCCTCCGATGGATGGAGAGCATCCGTGGCACCGAGGTCTAGCATGATGCAGTGGTGGGGTGCTGCCTGTACCCCCAGTGTTTATTCTCCTCTTCCTTATTCTCTGTTGTTTGCAAAGTAGGGCTGCATTGGCTTTGCTGATAAAGGATCCTCTGCAGACACAAAGAAGGGAGGAACAATTCCAGGCCACTTTGCAAGTCACTTGGAACAAAACATAGCTGCCCCTGCACCTCATGAGTGGTGTAAAGCGTGTCTGATTGCTTAGCCATCAGCAGGAGGCAGCTTAGGGTGAACCATTCCTGCTGGTTTGCCACTATTAAGATCCAGCAATACCTTGATGTTTCTTCACTGGCAATAATTTGCAGGATTAAATACTTCAAGCCACTCTAAAATTAGTTCCAGGAGGCATTTTGTGCTTTCATTTCAGAGCTCTCATGAGTCTTTCCTACTTTGTAAGTCTGCTACAGCTAATTACCTGATGGTTACAGCGCTCTAGAAGATTTCAAATATCTGTCTTTTTCACTGGTCTAAATACCCAAGTGGGGTTACTGTGTAGAACTTGTACCAGGAGTGTTTGCCAAACACTGTAACTAGCTCAGACAGCTTTGTGAGATGGGCAAATAAACCACTGCAGACAAAATTACCTTTGTCCAGTGTCTCCATCCAAGATTCCAAGCAAACTTCTTTTTGAGCCTTTAAAAACATCTCAGAAACTCATTGAAAGAAATGCTTTTATGTATTGAGCTCTCTACCTCTGTCTGATCCATTACAGAAACTGCAAAATCACAGCAGACATTTCCAATGGGACCGTGTTCAGTGCTGTGGTTTAAGAGTTTGCAAGGAGGATTTTGTATTTTATTTTGAGAACACCTGTAGCGCATGATGCTACCATCTCTCCTATGCAGACATGTAGCTATCAGAGCCAGAGGTTGAATAATTTTGGGAGAACTGAGAAATCTTATCACATCAGCAAAAAGCACAGCTTGAAGATGACTGTGGACCCTTAGTCTGCAGAAATCCACTGGCAGTGGCACCCCTCTCTTGAAGATACAGTTCACTCTGCTTGGTGTTTCTGGCCACATTTATTGGCCTGGGCTGGCTGTGGCCGTGCCATGATCCTTTCTATTTTCTTCCCACCCTTTCCTGGCCCCTTTGAGATGATTCACTTTCTGAATATATACATGTGTCATTTATAAAGTCTTACTCTCCTAACCACAGCAGAAATCCAGAGGGGTTTGTTTCCTTACTTGCCATTTCACAGGCTGATTTTTTCCACCTGGCACCATGCCCAAAAGAAACGATCTTTCTCTCATACTTCCCAGGGTCCTCACTGCTATTAGCATCTTTTAAAACTTGCATGCTCATTGCTTCTGAGACATCAAGGCAAGCACAGCTTCATCCACCAGTTCCCAGCCTTACTTTTTTGGGTTTGGTGTTCATGTTGATAAACCCATGGCAATTTGGAATCTTGCATTCATCCCAGTTCCATTAGGAAATATTTTTACTGTTTGAGCCATCACTAAACAAATTGAAATTGTTCCCTCATTTACTCTGAATGTAAGATGTCTATCACCTTCAGCTAGATATTCAGTGAAGCTGTCCACCACTGTTGTTCAGTGTTTCTTCTAGAATAAGAAGCTCACCACCCGTTGCTGTGAACCTCCAGCACAACGTCACAGTATCTGAAGACACATGTTTTTCAAGTATAGTGACATAACATGAAACTTCTAAGTTGTAAATACCGAGAACCTGATCCTGGTCCAATAGCAGGACTTAGTTGCTTCAACATGATTTTCAGTGTTTGCGCTTGGGCGCGATGTTTGAAAACTGTGTTTTAAGACTGAGACCCAGCTTCCTTTGAAGTCAACGGGAGTTTCATCCTCAACTTCCACAGCAGAAGGGTTGGGCTCTTTGTTCTTTTGTCTAGTGCAATCTGTGAATAATTGCTATGATCCAAGTGATGGGCTGGATTTTCTAGCTTGTTTCCAAGCTGTGCTCTGAGACCAGGCTCCTCTTCTGCCTCTCCCAAAACAAAATGCCGAAGGAGCATGGATAGAGGAAATCCGTTCAAACTGAGTAAACAGCTCGTGAGGGTAGGCCAGCAGGATTCATTCATGCTCATTCAGCCTAGGCTGGCTGGTTTGATTCCAGTTGGAGCACTCTCTTCATTACAGGCCCCCTGGGGAATGTTAATCTGTACAGTATAAACATTTATAAACATCTACTAAATCATTACACTTCAGCTGCCCCATAAACACTCCTGAATGCTTTCCTTAGGCAGCATTGGTTGGGTAACGTGTGGCTTTTTGGAATGAGTTTACGGTTGTTTGGCACTGGTAAAAATATGGGGAGAGGACACAGGAGGTTAAATAACAGTTGAAGCTTCATGACTTATTTAGGATAAAGACAGAAGCTGTTTGTGAAGGATTAAAATGGGTCTAGGTAGTAGATGTTGAGGAAAAGCCCAGGTTGTAGAGGAGCTAAGACAGCCTTCCAGCTTTATACACTGGATTTTTAATGGTACCATTGCCATGAACATCACAAAATGGACTTACCACTAGTCCACTTGATGTTTCTGGACCCAGGCAATATGTCATTATTCATTTATAACTGCAACACTAGCTGCCTCTGAAAAAACTGCCTGATGCAAGGAAAAAATGTAGGCATAACTTCCAAAAACTGATGCAGAACTAACATAACCTACAGAACTGTAATCAGCTGGGCCACAGGTCCAGGGCTTGCTTGTACGCACTTACAGAACACACAAGTACATATATATAGGCAAAAATAAGTATGTTTATGAACCAAAATCAACACACGCACATATATATGTTTGCATCTGTGAAGTGCAAGAACAAGAATCAGATTTGAATGCACAACTAGGAAAACAAAACTTGTGCTTTGTAAAGTTGAAACTATCAGTTTCTGGATGGGATCTGTCCCCTTGCCTGAAGGAGCTGGCATGAATGAGCATTACCAGGACTGGGTCATAGTAACTCCATGCCCAGCTCTAGAAGATGTATGTGAACATAGAATTAGTTAAGTAAAAAACAAAGAAACAAACCTTCATTACATAGTCTTAAATGGGTAATGGATAATTTCCTCAATTATTAATATTTTTGTTTGCAGGTGTTTTGACAAGCTAGGAACTGATAGAGGTAACGTTAATCACCACCAGGAGTGTGTATGAGTAATGTAACCTGAGCAGAAGTTAAACATGTTTTATGTGAGAGAGAGATGTTTACTGACAGTCTGATGAATAGATAACTTGATTTCTAAAAAGCATCTTAGTAAAAATTATTTAATTGGCTATAATTACATCATATCCTACACTTGAGCAAATATGCATGCATACATAGATCTCTTGTACATATCACAGGTATGCGGCTGGACGTAATGTCTCAGTCTTCAGAAGCTGCTAACAGGAGTCTCCTTTTCAGTCTCCTCTTTCTTGTGTACATAGCACATAGTCACTGCCTTCCAGCTACAACCACACCTATTTGCGAAATGAGGGCAGAGAAAACAGAAGATTTTTCCCTAAGTGGATCTGGATGCACAATACAGGCAAGCCAGAGGGCAGAAATCCTCCCTGACAGACACTGAGCCATGGCTGCGGCTCTCCTGGCCAGGCCTCTCAGCACTGCTAGTGCCAAATTAGCAGCTGGAGTGAGAACTTGCAAATGGAACAGCTCCAAAATCCTTTGCAGAACCTGAAGGCCGTGGGGCAGTGGGCTGGGCGGTCTCCAGACCATAGTCCAGTCTGCCCAGCCCTGCTCAGACACCAGCACCAGGCTAAAAGGCCTGCCCTGATGTGCCTTGGCCCTCGGTACCTTGCAAGAAAAGGGGACAATGAAGATTGGTTTTACTACTCATGTTTACCAAAACCTCCTAAAACATGAAATCAAGTCAGAGCCATCATAGGCTAAAGGTGGCTTTACCATATCTGCACCTTCCAGCTTACAAATCTTCCTCTGTGTGTGTGTATCGTTCTCTCTTTATATTTCATCAGTAGTGGATGGGGAATTTTCCACAGCTTTTTTTGTGGCATGTAATGAGGTGGGTAATTTAAAATCTGTTCTGTATGGTCAAGGATCCAGCCCACAAAAAGCATTATACATTATTATCTTCAATTGGTCTTTTAACATCCATCTTAAGGGTCAATAAATGAGTTTGCCTAGAGGTAAAACAGTTGTTATCATGTGTAGGGTTACGGTCACAGCTGGAGGGCACCGGCAGGGCCAGGCTGTCTGTCTGCCTGTGTAGGAGACTTTAGTCTCTAGAGTCGGTGTTCTATTAATTTTACAGTACCTTAAATTCTGATTGTAATTATGAGAAATAAGCAGAGAGAGAGGTCTCCTTTTAATAGAAAATAAGTTTTAAAAAATCTGGAGCCTATTACCCCACTAAATTCTAATTATATTACAGCTGGACTTTTATCTCAGTACACTGCAAATAAATTCAGACCGAGGTAGCTTGCATATATGTTTCCCAACTTGACAACAGGAACCTGTGGATGGGGAAGAGAACAGAGCACAGCAACCAGCATGAAGCTTTGGGAGTGTCAGATTTTTAATTTTAGTTTTTCATCTTTAAATACCTAGGCTGAAATTTGGTGATTTTATTCAAAAGCAAAAGTAAATTTAGTGGTCTCATACAAACCCCTAGTGGACATCATTTATCCAGTTGAAAAGATCACCATATGTTTTAATATGATAAGGTCTTTGATTAGAAAGTAAAGCTTGGAATATCCTTAGTTAGGAGGACTGGGAGAAAGGGAAATTTCTAAAAGTGAAGGCTGATGTACATCACCCCACAGATGTCTGGGATGAAATATGATGCAATACAGCAATGGCATAGATGTGGGAAGCCCAAGGCTACAAAAGTGATAGAATTTGCCTATTGACCTGATGAGCATTAACTGAGTTGTGTTCAAAGCCTTAAACTGTGTTATTTGGGTACTTCGACTGTGGTTTGAAGGGTAGACTAAGGGAACCTCACATGACATTGTTAATACGCACTCTTTTTCGTTTAGTTAAATAGCGTTAACAAGAGAGGACTGCAAACTTCATTTTGTAGGGTAAGTCTCAAGACACCAAGAACTCAGGCTGGTATTTGACCCTTCCCTCCTCAGTGATCAGGACTTTTAGGTTGCAGGCAGCATCCAGACATTTAAGAAGGCTGGTCTAATCTAAGCTCCATTAGAGGCATTTAATATTGGCTTGACGTGATCTACTGCAGCCTTTGCTCATATTTCTTCATATCTCTGAGGGATGGGATAGTGGTGGTGGTGGTGAAGGGGGAGGGAAGAGTGGAGAATTGAGACTGTAACTTCTGTCAGAGCTTTACCGGGAGGACAATTTGAAGCACTGTCCTTGCAAGGTTAAGAGCAAGCATGTGGCTAATTCCTCTACACTCCCTCCTGGCTCCTGAACAGCAGCAGCCTGTGCCACGCTCCCAGCTAGCATGCCTTGGGGTTTCTCCTGGGACCCAGGTCATCTCAGCCTTCATTCTGCCATCCACTTCGTTTGTCTCTCTCGTTTTCATAGAATCAACTGCTTCTTAAAAGAAGCCTGCTCTGCAGCAGCCCAAGAAGTGATATTTATCAATATGAGTCTCTGCCATCCATTGATGTGGGCACTGTTAATTTAGAGGAGGACTGAACAGCAGCTGCTTAGGAACAATGTGTTTCTGGCCTCTGCTTCAGTATGGATGTGAGGTGTTATGTATAAACCTTGTGGTCTTTTGTTCCAGCTGTGAGGAAGAGGAGGGGTTGTACTGCAGCAGCACCCATCTCAAGTCAGGGATGGGACACCTTCTCTTCACTCAGCGTTTGTCAAGAGCAGTCCCAGTGCAGTTGCACAGGCTCCGGGGGCAAATGTGCGCCCTTTTGAGCTGCTCCTGCCCTCTGCTTCTCTTCCTTTTCAGTCTTTTGGTTTTCCCTCCACCAGTCCTTGTGAGCATACTTACTCTGCGCTTCCTTCCCCCCAGCCATTCCTATTCCCGATCCAGTGGGCTGTACCCTGAGTCACTCTCTCAGGCTGTGTCCGCACCGCAGCAAACATCACTGCACTGCGACAAACATCACTGCACCGCTCACAGCTCTGCTGCCAAGGGGCACACGGACTTTGCTTCCCAGCAGTGCTCCAAGGAATGGATTTACAGGCAGGAAAAACTGTCAAGACAGAGTTTTTTCCTTAAATGTAAATATTGAAAAGCACTTTTGTAATCATGGGAGAGCATCTGTGCCCATACAGCTAGTTCTCAAGTTTTACCCACCTAATTAAGGAGCCAGAACACGAGCTTTTAAGCCAGAAAATCCAGTTCCATTTTACCAGTCCTCCTTGCTCCAGTCTTGCCTGCAAAGTGGAGGCTGTGAGTGCCTTTCACAAGAGATATTTGCCAAATGTCAAATAGTAAATGGGCATATGGAAAATTAAAAATCATTCATGAACAATTAGAAACTGGGAAAAGAGGCAAGGTCAGCTGAAGACAGCCTTATAATTTTCTTCCTGCTGAGAAGATAGATAAGTTGTACATAGTTCTTAGGCTGACCCAAAGCATAAAAACAAATCCTGCAGCCAGCTTTAGAGATAAATGCAGCTTTGGAGTTCCCTGGACAGTGTTTTCCAACAGTAATGAACAGTCTAACCCAGTGACTTTAAGCAAATGAGCAGATTCGGCTGTGGAAACAGTTTTGCTACCTCTTGTCCTTGCAGTGTAAGTTTGGGCAGAAGGAAAACTTGAGTCTAAAAAGTTTAATGCTATTAGGGTGCTTTTCTTAAGTTATTGTGCCTGTATCTTAGCCTTTAGCAAATATTATGTGGTAAAATATGAGCATGAGACCTTGTCCAACTTTACTTCTGCTTTTTTATGCCAATGCTTTTGGAGGTAGCCAGAATTGTGTTTGGTACGGTCATGTGAAAGATGCAAGTCTCTCAAAATTAGTCCCTTACAGACTAAGCTTGTCCCTCTCACAAAATCCATGATGTGTCTAGCCCAAAGTAGGTGGGACACTTATTGCAGGGAGCGGAATACCTGTACAAGCCTCTGGCTTCTAGAAAGCTCCTTTCTCATGGCTGCAGTGGGTGTGTTTTGGAGAGAGCGACAAGGGGAAGGGAGTGTGAACAATGCTTTTGCCAAAGTAATATGTGTTCATTAGCTTTTCCCAAACGTGTCAATTCAGAAGCATTCCTTAACAAGAAATCAATAAAGGATTTGATCTAAAGGCTACTTGTCAGGAGTCTTGCCTGCCGACTGTACTGGGGTTTGGATTGGGCCCTAAATCCTACAGCTGTGCCTATTAATAATTAAGTAAAAAGGGTTGGCAAAGTTTTTCATCCACTGTAAACAAACTTGTTTCCCCTGTGAAGTGCATTTAATGGAGTTTTGCAGCACTGGTCTCCCGGGCAAGCATATTAGTCTCTGCTTTCCCTCCCTGTCCTAATGGCCACAGCCGGGAGGGGGGCTGGGATGGGGGGCTGGTTTTTATCCACATTGAGTGGAGAGGCATAAATTGGCATTCCATATCATCATAAAAAAAATTCCCAGCAATTATTAAAAGATTCTTATCTCTTGCTCCCTACATGGATAATGAGATCCCTCTCTGCTGGACTGAGACAGCCTGTCTCTCAGCTCACTTAATGAAATGGACCCAAGTTTGCAAATTAGCATAGCCCTGACTCCAAACGTAACCTCTTGTTGTCTAGTTGTACATCAAGGCCCCTGGCTTATGTCTTTTCTTATTAACACCCCGTAATCATGTCAACCCTCTTTAGTTTTCATTTCCTGTTTCCTTTTACAAATTCACTTTTGAGTTTTGAGCACATTGTTGGATGCCTTTGGATGAGCTGGGATTTTATTTTTGTCTCATTTTTAACATAATTGAAGTATAAGTTTGTGAGTACTGGTGTGGAGCTAGGGAATCTGTTTTCTCTTTCATGTTTTTGCTGGTTGTTTGCCATGTGATCTTACAGCAACTCCTTTCGTATATCTGTGCTAGTTTCCCTTCCACTTTTTGATTTTTACATCTTAGACTGGAAGATCTTTGGGACAGAGTTTTTTTGTCTTGCCATATTTGGTCAGTGCCTTGTAGAGTGCATTTTTGTTTCTGTGAGGGCATCTGTGTAATAGATTATTAATAATAATAAGGAACAGTGATATTGTACTCTAGCAAACACAATATGTTAAAGGCTTTCTAAGAAGTCAAGAAGGACAAACCCTTTGAAACCTTTTTTCCTTTTCTCTCTTCTGATGTGAAACTTCATTGTTGGACCTTTAGAGTAATAAATCAAAGCAGCCAAAAGAAGTGAATCATGATTTCTTTTGCCCATGTGTAGCTGACCCAATCTGTCTTTGATAAGACAGTGCCCTTCCACTTTATCCACTACCCTACTAATTATCCTTCACTTTCATGAGCACTAAAATCCACTCACTAGAATAAAAAAAGAAACAGGGAAGCGATTAGTTGTGTACAGATAAGAAGCAGCCCACAGTGTTAGCTGGGTAATAACATTTTCCTAAGATTTCCTTTTTTTCTGGAATTCATTTTCTCTCACATCCACGGCAGTAAAAAATACTTACAGTTTGTAACACAAAAGATAACTCTTCAATGCAAAGCTTTAGTGTATGTCTTTAAAAGATTTATTCCTTTATCAAGTATTAATTTAAGAAGGGGTGCCTTGTAGGTAAGGCAATGACATCAGTGGTAGGCTACAGGGCAGCAGATTTATTAATTTAATAGGTTTATCCATTTTACAGCTTGGATAATCATATTTCACTAAACTAGTACACAAGGAGGCCTCAGCCCATCTGACAGCTTTATTCTTGGGTAAGTTAACAAGCACATTTTGTACTCATGACCTTGTGAATTGTAAAAGTGCGAGGAGCTAGAGAGGAATGACAGACCAAATCCAAGAAACGTGTTAGCATTTCAGTTTTCCTGAGTGAGATTTATAAAGGCAGCCGTGAGGAATCTCAGCTGCAAAGATAACTTAAACATTTGTTAATTCATTTGGGTTAAGAAAATATGCAGAATTTAAAAAAATAAAAGGAATGTTAACTTAAAAAGTATGGACCTTATTTGTTTATCAAAGACAACGGTTTAACAATAGACTTGCTCCCCTGACAATAGATAGCGTGTTCTTGATCTGGGACAACTAGAAAAGAATTGAGCCAGTTTTGTCTAAGGTAAATGTGCTTGTTACATGCTCATGTTTACTCCTTGTGACACACTGTGCTTGGTGTGGCCACTAAATTCCCTCTGTAGATGTTTAAAATTCTTGTAACTGGCTGAGAAATAGTGAAATTTTAAAAAGCAATGGAGCTAAACATTTAAAAAATATCTAGTTAAAAAGCATTTTATAGTTAAAAACCTCATGTATATGTGTGTCATTTTACTGTATAGGAAAGAAAGAAAGCATGCACTTTGTTAGGGTTTGGGGGTTTTTCATATTGAAACTGTAAAAGCTTGCATTTAAAGCTTGACTTTTTGTAAAAATCATGATTTTAGTTTTCTGTTGAAAAGACGGCATATTCAGGAAGAATATATTTCCTTTGCAAAATAACATTCAACCAAAACCTAATTTCTCTTCAGAAAATTTAACATAAAACTGGGACTAATCCTACTGTGTCCTTTTAAAAAAAACAAAAGCTGAGCTACTTACACTGTACTAATGCAAGCTCTTCAAATACAAGAGTAAATACCTCGGACCTCATCATAAAATGGTACATTTGGCAACAGTGAAAGAAATGAAAGAATTGTAGACCTCAGGGATTTATTTTCATTTATATTCCATCTCCTTTACGCCATTCTTGACATGTAAAAAATAATATTTTGTGCAAATCAGAATTAGGCCATGAAGACAGGAATTTCAAAAGCTTGGATATTAGTCGAACATGACAGGCCAGTACTGAGATACAACATGATCTTAATTTACTTTCCTCTATATTCCTCACTTTCTGCATGTCGCTCATTTTTGACAGCAGGTGATGCGATGACCATTTAGCTCTTCTTAGCAGGTGTCGAGATCTGTCTGTCCATTTTGAACACAGAGCACAGTCAGAGCCTTGCTCTGCAAGGCCTAGTCCTTGAGTATGTCCTTGAGTAAGGCCTATGTCCTTGAGTCCTTGAGTATTCCTAGCACTGGAACAGGCTCCCCAGGGCGGCAGTCACGGCACCCAGCCTGGCGATATTCAAGAAGCACTTAGACATCGCCCTCAGAGACATGGTGTGAATTTGGGGCTGTCCTGTGCAGGGACAGGAGTTGGACTCAATAATCCTTGTGGCCCCCTTCCAGCTCGGGACATTCTATGATTCTATGACCTGTGTGGATGAAATGCCATGCTGGGATGTGCAAGCAGAGAGCCGCCCGAGCCCAGAAGGTGCACACAGCTCGATAAATGCCCTTGCACAATGCAAGAGGGTAGCGGTGTTTGGGGAGCAGCATTTTTGCCTGTGGGGCTTGTTTGCTAAGCGTCATGCCCTCTTCCAGTCACTTGTGCTTTCTGG
>VZTV01045005.1:0-10072 GCA_013400875.1 Anhinga rufa | reverse complement strand
CGACACTTTAAAATTAGAAATATGGGCCAAATTATACCTTAGCGAAAGCTCACGGGTCACAAGGGCTGGCTACAAAAGGAGGAGTTTGGCCCACGATGCTTAAACTCCCAGAGGGATATTTCTCCTCCACGTGAAGGAAGTATTTCGTAAGACAGCAATTTTCCAGGGTTATTGGTTCAGGGGAGGCACCAGACCATGCCTGTACGGCTTCAGCACAACGCTGCCCACAATGCGTTCTTTTGATTTTTATTTTCAGCACAGCATAAACAATCTAATTTAATAAATAGCAGAGAAAAACCTCGTATGTGCCTCATATGACTATTTTCCTTCACAAATCTTTGAAAGGGCTATCTGAGTTTTGGGCAGGCAGGGCTTGCTTTAGTTCTCACGTTTCCATGCAGTGAATCCTCAGTACCAATTAGGGTGATAACTGTATTTGAATGTAAAATAACAATTGCAGTCTCAATGAAATAAGCTCCGGGTATAACGGGCATGGCGATTAAAAGCAAAAACAAAAGCGTCATACCACCGCAAACGCTTCGATATCTAAGAAGCAAGCCTAGAAAAGTAAAGAATAATAATAAAAAACCCAAACAAACCAATGAATATCTAGTTTTAAGAGGTTTAGGAAGGAAAGATCGGGCTTGAAAGCTGAACTCTCGCTTCTCTGCAAATCTCCCGAGGCACCGTCAGCAGCTGGGGGGGCCAGGGAGGAGACGGGAGGCCCCGGGTGGTGCTGCAGGTTGGCTCCGAGGGCAGATCTGCGGCATTTGGGCTTTCACTCCCAGGAAAGCGCAGAAGTTGCTGTAGCAACCAGCAAGGGCACGAAGCAGGTACTCGCTGCCCCGAACGCACAAGTTTTAGTTTAGTTTGAGCACAAAGAGAGCTTTGGTTTGTGAGTTTTTAAGAAGGACTCCTTCCTCTCTCCCTACCAGCGACGCACATCTTGAAAAGGGATTCGGAGGGAGAGGAAGTCAGGAGTACAGTGCTGGCTCTAAGTTAAGGAAGGCTTTTCTGCTGGAGTCGCACAAGGTGATAGCTTTGTAGAGCAGCATGGATATTTTTTAAACCAAGAGAAGAATAAAGCAGATGCTATTTTGAAGGGGGGGGTGTTGATTTCTTTGCAATTAAGAATATCTTTGCAGTTAATTTCTTTTCAATTTCCTTAATTAAGAAAAAAACTTTATTTTTTTTTGTGCTTAGAAAACCTCCTGGGCTTTTAAGCTTTGGTTCTTTTGGCGCTGATTTATTTTTTTCCAGTTATAGAAAAGAAAGTTTTCCTAAATATATAGACAGTCTTTTGCTCTCCAAGGACTATTTCCTCCCCTTCACTGGGAAATCCGATGGAAGGAGAAGAGCTGAAGACTGCAGTGCAAAGAAGAAATTTAGACAGTTAAAAGGCTACTGCAGTAATCTAATCTGGTATAAACGCAGCATTAATTTTCTCATATCAGTGGAAAAACATGTCTACCTTTGCTCTGACACACTCGCTTTAATTGCAGGAGTTGATTTTAAATGGGAAGACTTCTTTCTTTGTGTGTAGTTAAATTCATCCTACCTACTATTGATTAGACTGAATTAAGGATAAACAAAAGGTCATGGTGTTCAGAGGAAACTTGGGGCTCAGTTAAAGTGTTTGTTTCTGACAAACTAGTCTCAGACTGGGGTGAACGGAAAAATTCATGTAGAAATTACTGCTTGCTGCATATTAGATTCCATGAAGGTTATGCTAGACCATATTTTGGTTTTCTAAAAGAACACGAGTCCTCCTGTACTGCCCTTTTTACTGCAGACCAGTCATCACCTCCAGCGGACTTGGCACGGAATGGCATGTAGAAATGCTGATACATTTCATACAACTTATGCTACCGTACTGAGCAGAAATCAGAGACATACTTTGCTGCAAACAGGAGCCCCAGCTCAAAATGGTGCTATTTTCTGGCCACAATGATTTCTGCAAATTTCAACCTGCTGCTCTAAACCCTGGCAGCTATCCTGGAGAAAGGCTTTGCACCTCGATCAAGATCAAAACAAAACCCCACCTGCCTGAAACCTGAATTAGTTCAAGTTCAGTTACGCTGATGGAACAAGGACTGGGCTTCTTAAAAAGCATTTGGCGGCAAGAACAGCTCGTCTCCCCGCAGCCCCTTGGTGGGAAGGGATGCATTCTTCCCTTTCTCCCTCATGTACCTGGAAACCACCAAAGAACTACATTTACTGCCATCCGACTTGGCTCTCCTTCATTTTCTTCCTCTTAAAAAGAACCCCACTTCCCACTTGCAGTTAGGAGAGTGACCAAGAGCGAGCCAGCGAGGTGTGGAAGCACTCTGCTTGGCCCTCCAGAAGGAGCCATGCTGGGCGGCGTGCTCGCCGCCGCGCAAACAGCTCAGGCCGGGCTCGCGCGGCATAGCCTGGGAGCATGCTGGGGTTAGAATCCAATATTTTAGACATCTGTTTTTACCACCTGCTCGTTAACAGAAGGAGGATTCTTTCTTCCCAGCAGCAGAAAGATAACTCATCGCGCCTTTCTGCTAATTACAGCTGTGCTCTTACCTGGTAGCCAGAATCATTACAGGTCATGTAACATTTGCCACAGTTGATACACATCTCCTCGTCAATCAGAGCCACAACTTGCTCTGTGTTGCAGAGCTCACCATATGTTCCAATATACTGCAGTGCTTTTCCAATTACATCCTAGGGGGAAAAGAAAAAGTTATCAACTCATTTAGAAGATACCTAAGCAGTCTCTATAGCTGTGCAGGAGCGCTCTCTGGTACTTTAATATGGAAGATTTGGCCATGCATTGTGATGATGTTCAGGATTTTTCTTATAAATTTCCAAGTTGCTGACCTTCATACCTCCTGTAAAATATGAAGAAAAGCTCCAGACAGGCACATTTTGAACGTAGGCAGCACTAGGAGTACATATTTGTATACAAACACGTTCTACAAATAGGTTACACGCTTAGTACTTGATTTCAAATCTGCTATTGTTTTTGCCATTATTGTGTGAAACTTCAAGGAACAAAACGGAGCACAAAACAGGAGTGACATGCTACAAACAATCAGATCACCCTTGATCATTTCATATTAGCGCAGATTTAAAGAACTCTCAGCAAGAAAAGAGAGGGGCACGATCAAACAAACCGACAGAGAGAACAAGAACTGCTTTTCTCTCTTTAGTGAGATGCACAAATGAGATGATCATCAGTTTATTGCAAATATTGTACAGAAGTAAGCTGTGGGTCTAATCCCACAGGGCTTGATTCGGTTCTGTTAACTTCACAGGGAAGAATTCATGGCACATCCGTGCTGCGAAAAGTAAAGGTGCGCGGCAGGACAGTGTACGGGTGCATACCACAAAGGGAAGGCGTGCCCTCGAAAAGAAGTTGCTGGGGACCCACCTGACGCAAACCATTTCCACTTTACATCACGGGAAACGGCGCAGTTCAGTGGCAGTTCAGCTTCACTGGGTCAGTGGCAGAGATGGGACAAGTCCCAGGTCCTTTGGACTACAGCCATTCCTCAGTTAAATTAGATTAACTCGTGGAAGTACAGCACAGATGATGAACATGACTGCATTTTGAAAGATTCACTCTGTGGCACTGTAGTGGTTGCCTGGATTTTTTGTCAGTTTACTAAGCACGCTTCTACAACAGTTCCCATGTTGCAAAAACAGGCTCGATTTTATGTGCAAGATTCTACATTGTTAAGATAAAGTTGGGCTCAGTAAATGAAGGTTATGTCATGCAACAATACATTTTCCTTTTGCTTCAAAAAGGGTTATAGCTGTTAAGTATTAGAGAAAGCTCATCGAGTGATAGGAGAGCAGAACTGGCTTCAAAGTCATTCTACTGTAATAAACCAAGAAGTCATTATGATTTTGATTATGGACTTTGATCCAAGTCAATTGAAAAATGCTCAAGATCAAGCCAAATACGAGACACAGACAAGTCTGCCCAGAATTATAAGCTTCAAAGTGTTTACCTTTAGTCTTGCATTGCCAAAAAAAAATAAGGATTTCTTTTTGTATTCTGTTTCTTGATATTTTTTTGAAGAAGCGATACTTACCTTATTCCTATCAGTCAAAAAACTTATTCTGAAATGATTAGCGACCATTTTAAGTATGTAGTAGTATACTATATTTAACCCGTATAATTTATAATTGCATACAATGCTCTATATATTGTTTTCAATTCTCGTTGCAGAAGAAATGGTTTACAATACGTTCAATTTTCATTGCATATCTTATTTTGGGCAGCCTTACTTTCAAACAAACTAAGCACCCCTAATTATTCCTACGCCACATCAGAGCGAGAGGGTAATGTGGCTTTATCAATGTTAGCTCTGCTACATGAATTAAATGCAAAAATAAGTCCACCTTGTCTTCCAGAGTCTGCGGAGAACTTGCAACAACAGCTCTGCTTATGAATGACTGACTCCAGTTCGTCTCAGTGAGGCTTTAACTTCGAGGCCTTCGGCACTTAAATTACAACAGTATCTTTATGCATTGAGAGGAATTTCTTTCTTTGCTGGGTGCAGTGGTAGGATCTATGAAGTTGCTCTTAATGACTGTTGAGGTAGGAAATTCAACCATACCCTAAGCCCAGGAAGAAGGACAGGGAAAATGTACTGTTTTCTTGTTCCAAAACCACTCAAACGCTTTCTCTCTGCCAAGCCCCTAAGCTGCTGACATGTGACATACCTTGGTTGCATTCATTCAATGCTGAAAGCCTTCCAGTTCTTCTCAGCAACGTGGAGAGAACATTAATGCTCTTCCAGCACAAAACAGCTATGGCACATTGCTAAAGGCAGCATGAGGAGCATGGACAGATGACTCTGAGTGAGCAAGTGTTCACAGCTTAATGAGTTAGCACTCATCAGTAGAGCTGTGCAAGCTGATTATGCGCATGGTCCAAATACACTGCAAATTTGAAGTAAAATCTGTTTGCTTAAACCACTGTAAAAGGTCAATTAACTACTATGAAAGTGTTTCAGCCAATACTTTTTATTTTGGTATCGCAAAGGACTAGACTTGAGCACACAGCCCTTTACTGTGCCTCCGCTGATGAGCTACAGTAACTAACCCGACCAAATGAGGTCTCTTAGGAACTGCTCACACTCCTGTATTTTCATTTCCATGTCTTTCTTAGAAAAATTCATGGATTTACTGGGAATTGCTCAGCCATTTTCAGGTTGCTACAGTTCTCAGGTTTCTGCAGTCTTCTGTATCAGTTGAAAAATTGTAGTTGTAGAATGCAGCTCCAGCTTGTCTCAAGTCTCATGTAGGCTTTTCTGTACCGTACCTGCTACGGGTTTCAAAATACATGTGCCTTTGTGTGATCTACTGCCTCCCAGCAATACTAAAGAGCTTACAAGCCTCTCTTTTGTGTATATAGCCCCCAAACATTCCACTGTGTGTCGTACATGCACGTGTCTTCTGCAAGCACTGGTCTGTGTACTGAAGAATTTGAAGATAGGATGCAAAGCCGGAACAACATACAATGAAGTAGCTTTCCACTGCCTGCTCGCGTTGTGGAAGTATCAACAGGGGGAGATTCCTGATAGTGAAGGGCTCTTTAATCTAACAAAAGCAGACACTGAAACAACATAGGTAGTTAACAATTTTCTCAGGGAGGTTCTGGATTCACATTTGTATTCTTTAAATGTCATTTGGACGTTAACAAAACGCACAAAGCTCAAGCAGGTTGCAGAGATGGGCTACTCAAATAATCATGGGATGGAGGGCCTTGCTTATGAGAGCCTAACAAGATGTTCAGCCTAGGAAGATGAAGGCAGAGCAGGAATATGATGTCTCTTCATATATACATCAGGGAGGGAGAAGAGCTATTTAAGTTAAATGACAATGCTGGCACAAGAACACATGATTATAAGCCAGCCATGAATAAATTTAAAGCTGGAAATTAGAAAAGGTTTCTTAAATGGGAAAGGAGCGAGGTGGTCAATGGCCTTCCAGAGAAGCAGCTGGGGGACAGGAGGGAGGCAGTCCAAGGTTTAGGATAGCATGAGATAGCTCAGGAAATGGTTGCTTAGAAGAACACGATCAAAACAGATTTTTGCAGCTACAAGCTTACAAAGGGAATAACAAAAACAATGCATATGGCACGGTGATTTCTGAATTTGTAACCAAGTCTCACTTCTCACAGCTCACAAAATACACTTTCGGGGACTTGGAATCCCAAATAGGGAGGATGATGGCATTTTAGAGGCCTGAAAGTGATTTCAAAAGACTGTGTCAATGATTTACTGCTCATTTACACTCCTGGGTGTTGTGTCTTTTAATCACTTCTTTCTCTCAAGCAAAAACTGCATCTTTATTCATTTGCAAAGTTTCAAGACTTTATTGACTAAAAAAGCAATGGTACTTAAAAGATGTTTTGCAGGTGCACTCTTTTACAGCATCTCAAGCTATCTCAGAGCTTCTTTTTTCCATCAAATCATAAACGTTTGGAACAAAATAAACAGTGCAGCAAGAAATAATCAGCTTTCACTGTTTAAAGTGCAGTTTCACTCCAAAAAGCAACTGTCTAAAATGGCACTATGGGATTCCACACTTGGTATATCTCAATGGCCTCCGGATCAAATTTGCACTGTTTACAGTATAATGGGTTTTTTTGCCAACTGCCAGACCTGCAAACAGAAGCCAGGTTCTGAAAGTCAAGCTGTGTTCTTTCTGGCTTATGCATTACCAGCAGCAATAAAAAAAAATAAATAAGCTGGAAGTTAAATTTTGTCCTAAGTTACACCTCTGCGATCTCAGGGACCTAGAGTCCTCCTTTTGATTACTGCTGTGATGTCCCACTCTTCTCAACAAAACTGTACTGAACGCACTGGGAGAGGAATTTAGTCCTGGAACTGGAACTGGCTGGGAATTCAGTTGCTATGGAGAGAATCAGAGCAGAATCCATTAGTTTTATATTACTAATGGGTACAGAAAATAAATTCATGTTGTCTCTAAGCTAGGCAGATGTGGTTTTGACTAAAGGCAAGAAGCAGATCTATTCAGTGGGACATTATTTTTACAAGGCTGTTTTTAATAGTATGGCTGCATTTTTATTGTTAATATATCAAACATTTTATAGTGATTAGCTTTTCATTAGCCATCACATTATTAAACCTATATTTGTAAATACAGTTCATGGTGCAGGTATGGCTCCTTGTAGACCTGCTGTGTCCATCTTCATGCAGACCTCACCGTAAAAGACCACACTGTGCTCTAGACATGATGAACATCCCAGGCCTCTCATTAGATCATTAGAAAGCCATACACAGTGCAAGTACTGCATCTCATATAGCAAGTTCAAAGGGAACACGTATCTTGTCGTCTTACCGCGCTTTCTGAGTCATCAGAAAACACTTTGCATGTCACACCGTGTCCAGGAGAAAGGTTCACTCACTAGGAACTTTGTGCACATGAAGCTGACAGCAACGGCAGGGTAATCTTTAGATTACCAGAAGTAGAGGTCTGCTTGTTGTGAACGGCAGTCTGTCCTAAGGGCAGGCCTCAACCTCAGCGTTCAGGTCTCCGAGGGATCATTGACCATGATACAAATGCTGAAGTTGATTCACCACCAAGTAATATAAAAAGCTCCTAGCAAAGCACCTGATGTTTATATAGCAAAGTTGTGCACTTGATCCCAAGTACTCTATCTGTTCATGATTATTTATGGGGTGTTTGGGCAGTTCTCAGGATTCAATAGGTTGTGAAAGAACAAGGGGCTGTGCAGAATTGCCCTCACAAGGGTACAGAGAGAGCATGGAAAGGGGATGAAACGTTGCAAAGAAAGTAAATGACTCCCTGTACCAGTATTTATCTCCATTAGGGAGATACCTGCCTTCCACCTCTTCTTTTTTGGTAATAAAGGCGAGGTACTGTCAGAGAGAAAGAGATGAAAAGAAGAAATGTTAGAAAAAAAAATTATCGATTATCAAAGAAAAATTCACCAGAATCTGAGGGTACAGGACTAAGGTCAATTTACAGTAAAGTGGCTAACAAAAAATATGTAATCTCATTAAAACTAACTTTACGTTGAAAGATTACAGATTCTTTGCCAATAGTTAGAAACATTATTAAATCTGCTCTGGGATTTAGGGACCTCTAAGCCTTGGTTCAGTAAAGCAAGTAAAACAGCTGCAGCCCTAGCTAAAGACGGACTTCATAGAATCACAGAATGCCCTGAGCTGGGAGGGACCCACAAGGACCATCGAGCCCAGCCCCTGTCCCTGCACAGGACAGCCCCAAATTCACACCATGGCTCTGAGGGCCTTGTCCAAGGGCTTCTTGAGCATCGCCAGGCTGGGCGCCCTGACTGCCTCCCTGGGGAGCCTGTTCCAGGGCTCCACCACCCTCTGGGGAGGAACCTTCTCCCAACACCCAACGCAAACCTCCCCTGGCACATCTTCCTGCCATTCCCTCGGGTCCTGGTGTTGGTCACCAGAGAGAAGAGATCAGCGCCTGCCCCTCCTCCTCCTCCCCGTGTGAGGAAGCTGCAGCCCGCCATGAGCTCTGCCCTCAGCCTCCTCTTCTCCAGGCTGAACAAACCAAGGGGCTTCAGCCGCTCCTCGCACAGTTTCCCCTCTAAACCCTTCACCAGCTCTGTGCCCTCCTCTGGACACTCTCCAGCAGCTCTATACCCTCAACGTCCCGTGGCGCCCAACACGGCACCCAGCGCTCGAGGCGAGGCCGCCCCAGCGCGGAGCAGAGCGGGACCATCCCCTCCCTCGCCCAGCTGCGATGCAGCGCTTGGTGCACCCCAGGGCACGGCTGGCCCTCTGGGCTGCCCTCTTGACTTGCAAATGAACCTTTACTACATGCATACTATGTATATTTACTCAAATGAACCTTTACTACATAATTCAGTATGGCTTCTGTAATGAAAACTATGCCTCATGACTCTATCACAATTCTTTATGAAGACTGTGAGGCAATAAATAAAAAAAACCCCATCTGGTAAACTTTAAGTTTCGGTAGGCCTCTAACACAACAGAGTTCTGACATTAAGGAGCCGTGAGGTAGGATTGCAAGTTGGCTAAACAAAGAAAAATAAAGAGCTGGAATGCAATGATCAATGTTCAGAAAAGGCAAAATATTAACAGAGCAAAGTGTCTCAGTTTTCTGGTTTAGATATGATACTGTTCAATATACTTGTGTGTGTAGGAAAAGATTTGAACCAGAAGACTACAGAGTTGATAGAGATTTTAGTTTAAACTAAATTAAAGAAAACCCAAGGAACTTCATAGGTATTTTATAAATCTAGATGAACAGGTACTATCATGGTGAAGAAGTGCAGTTTGACAAACAGCATATCAAAATAAGTAACTTTCGCAATTCTTGCCAACAGATACATTCTAGATGAAAGCAAGCTGCAAGAACAGTAGGAGACACCATGGACACCTCATGAAAACTTCTGCTTGATGTGCTGTCCTGACAAGAGACAAGCAAACCAGCAAGACGTTAAGATCATAGAATCATAGAACTGTTCAGGCTGGAAGAAAGATAGGAAATAACACCATAATTACTGTAATGCTGTTGTTAAATTAATCAGCCATGATCTGGAATACACAGTCATTCCAATTTTACATAGAGCAGCACAGAGCCCTTCCTCTTACGGGCTGCTAGGGCAATGGTAGCCTTGCGGAGGGATCTAGATAGACTGGAGCATTGGGCAATGATTAATGGGGTGAAATTTAACATGTTCAAACGCCGGATTCTGCACCTAAGATGGAGTAACGCGGGGCACCAGTATAAATTGGGAGAGGAGTGGCTGGAGAGCAGCCCTGCAGAAAGGGATCCGGGGGTGCTGGTCGGCAGCAGGCTCAACAGCAGCCAGCGTGTGCCCTGGCAGCCGAGAGGGCGAACCGCACCCTGGGGTGCGTCAAACACAGCATCACCGGCTGGCCAAAGGAGGAGGTGATCATCCCGCTGTGTTCAGCGCTAGTGCGGCCTCACCTTGAGTACTGCGTGCAGTTCTGGGCCCCACAGTTTGAGAAGGATGTGAAGGTACTGGAATGGTCCAGAGGAAGGCAACGGAGCTGGTGAAAGGGCTGGAAGG
>VZTV01044997.1:0-10017 GCA_013400875.1 Anhinga rufa | reverse complement strand
TGTTAAACGAGGTTCAGTAAATAACCCTTTTTTGGTGTCATCTCTGTTTAGTTTACTGAATATCTACATGTGATCATGTAAACGTGCTTATTAACACTAGCAGGTAATCAGTTATATGGGTTACCTGATGTAGATAGAGTTAATTTGGATTTGTTGCTGAATCAGAAATATGGCATGAGGTTTTAATGCGCTATTTGCACAGGAGAAAGCCTATAAACACTCATTGTCCTTTTGCCATCTGAATGCTTTCTCGTCACTTCAGGGCAGATGAAACCGTAATAATTGTGGAGTAGAGGAAGATAATCTTTATCCTAGACCAGTGTGCTCTAAGATCTTTCTAACCAGTACATATCTTCAGACTTATGTCAACTTTTATTACTAATTCATGATTCCTTGATGTGACTTTTCTTCTTGGATATTCTTTATCTCGCTTTCACGTGCTGCTTAATTTTATCTGTTGCTTTACTTTTATTTCAGTGCTTAACTGGGTTAGATCACCAGAATGTACCCGGTGTAGTTGCTAGTGCTTTAGATGATGTGTCTATTGAGAGTGACGTTGTCATTAGTGCTTTGAGAGAGAACAGAAATCTAGCTATTTTACTGTGGCAGTTCCTTAGGAAAGTGTAGTGCTTAAAAAGCTTACATTTCTGAACTCCTGTTGTACTCATTCAGCTTGTTTCATTGCCATTCAAGTTGTTGCATGCTGGTATAAGAAGTCAGTATCAGTGGCCTGGTCAGATGGATTTTGAGATTAGTAGGGATCTGTGGTTAAGATCTGCTGTCTGATTAGGGTNTCAGGCTGTGATATGGGGGCTTGTGGGGGAGAAATCCCTTTTAGACCTTGACAAGCACTTCATGTGCTAAAGATACGCAAGTAGGTAAGTATGGATTTGTTCCTGATGAAGACATAGCAAGAGTTAGCCACAAAACTAAGTACCATGATATACTTCTTTGATTAGCTGACTTGCTTACAAATCCCTTCAATCATTTGCTCAAGGTGAAATGGATTTTAATCTGTATGGTTTATATTGTAAGAATATAGTTGCACTTCAGATACAAGGCTTGTGATTAAATAAAAGAGTGTGGGGTGAGGGGACACGTGTTCATGTACGATACCACGAGCAGTATTAAACAGCATGGGCCGTACTGTCAGAGTCTGCGTGGGGAGTTATACCGTGTAACAAATGGTGCTCTGGCACGTGTAAGGTATCAGAGATGATGCTGAAGTTTCTCGATTGAAGTATTTCTGAGAAATAAAGCAAAAATAGCTAGATACTCTGATATGCCACAAATTGTGAGCTTTGGCCTCATAGCTTAATGGAAGTCTTATGTAAATAGGAGTTGCTGGGATTATGCAAGTTGTTTTAGGTTTGTTTGTTTTTTTTTTTAATTTATATATAAAACTGATTCTTGTTTATAAAGAGGTAGTGTTTCAAGGCAGCATTCAGTGTGCCTTCAGCCCTCACTCTGGTGTTCTCTAGCATCAGATTAAGTTAGGCTATGGCATAAATTGGGAGACACAAAAAAGAACCCAGAAATATGAGTTCTGCAGAATGAGGAGTCTATTGAAAATCTTCTGAACTTGAGATCAGGCTCCTAAAGATGCATTTCAGCTGTGATTGTTGGTGACAGAGAAATATAAATGGGCCCTTTCTGCTTGCACATGTCACATGGGACAGTCAGCCTTTGTGTCAAACCGTCTGTATGAGCTTCGCTTATTTGTCAGGTTTTTTTTCCTTTGCTTTTCTGTCTGAGAATAAACCCCTAAATTTTAGTACTTGCATTGTGAAAAATGTTAGATTTGTTTAGTTACAGGGAGTACTATTCCAGTGTCGTCTTTATTAGGAAAGAAGAGAGGGGATGAATAGAAAACTGTTGTTTATGTCTATATTCCCAGCTTACTTTCGCTAGCATGCCAAATATCTAATGAAAAACGGCCTTGTGGATGGTTTGTTTGTTTATTTATTGAACAAAGGCCAGTCTGCTGATGTGATCTTATGGTTCCATAGTGCTAGCCTAATATACTAAAGTGGCATTAGCCTGAAGCTCCATCTTGGCATCTTTAATCCCACCTATGGGATTAATACAAGGTATTGACTGCTTCCCCTCTTCCCTTCTGCCTCTTAGTATTAATTTACACAGTAATACTGGATGCTTATTATGTTCAAATCGGAAACGAACAAACCTGTTACTTAAGGGTATAATAAAGCCAAGCTTTTTTATTTTTGTTTTTTTACTTTACAAATCAGTGGTAGCATTTATCTAAGGTGAGAAGCAAAAATAGTGGCACCTATACAGAATGAAAAAGGAAATAATTTTCCTGTCCCTGTTACAGATACAGATGCTCTTGCCACAAGCAAAGCCTTTACTGTACCAGATTTAGTTTTGCATGAGTTATGTCCATCCTTTGTGATGTCTTGGTGCACTATAGCATGCTTAAGGACAAGGGGATAAACATCTGACTAGCTTAATAGATGCGATCACCTGATGATTTTTTATTGTACAAAACTCTGGAGTAGGCAATATTCCTTGACATAGTGTGACATGAGTGTTGGTAAACCTGTGTTTAGAACCTAAATATCCCTTACAAGTTACTGTATATTCTTCCTTTAGATTTAGAGAAGATTTAGTTTAGTTTTCACAAAGGAAAAACACAAATAACTCTACTAACCAGTGTACTGAAGTCATTAGCTAACAGCCTCAGTTAACATAACATCCAAAATGCAGAACAAACGCAGGAAAAGCGGAGCTGATTTAGCCTTGAATTTTTTGCTGTGACTGGGTTACCATGGTAGAAGGGTTCATTCCGTAGACCTGCCAGACAACTGGATGGAGACTCAAAGTGTTAAAGAATAAATTCTCAGTTTTGATCTTTTTGTTTTTGAAAAAATAAGAAAACAAACAAAAACAACAACCAAAAAACCTTTGGAACCAAGGTAGTAATTAGTCTGAAGCAGCATAGATTAGCCCCACTTAGAGTGGAATTTAATTATTTGGAAGCAATTAAATTAACAGACTGAGACTGCTGAGCTTGGGGGAGGGTTGAGAATAGGGTTTTGTGTCAAAATCCAGTACTTAATGCACTCTGTGCATTTTGATAACTGTATAATTTAACATAGCTTTCATCTTGCAATTTGTCATTAATTCAAAGACAACTAGTTTCCTGTAAATTAAATAGTTGTTCTTGGTGGAAGAAAACCCTGGTTGGGTTGAACTTTGGTTCCTAGTCAGTAGTGTTCAGGCAGATAGGACAACATCCCCTCTTTTTTTATGCTTGAGATTTCTGCCCCTCTTCTCCTTGCTTTTTCTTATCCCCTTTACTACCTAGGATTTGCTGACAGTGCTGCATGGTTTCCAGGAAAGAAGTTTGTCTGGGATTAAGGGAAGGATTGAGCCATTTTCCCACTTGGATTTGAGTCAAGATTCACAGGATGCACATGATATCCACCTGTCATGGTGGGGGGAAAGCACTTTGTGGCATACGGATTGATCTGCCACTGTGGTTAAAGGAGGAAAGACGATGAGCGCTGCTGGTGGAGCTACAGCAGTGTTAGGAAGGCACCTGGCAAGAAGAGGTTCACTTTGTATTGGAGCTGCTGGATATTTTTGTGTTAAAAAAGGATGGGAATGGAGGACCCCAAGACTTAGTGGTCTGGTACTACCACCCTTTCTGTAGTGGAAAAGAGAGGACAGTATTGGTCAAAAAGAGGTGCTTGTTGTAGACAAGTGACAGGTTGGGATCCAATCTTCAGCAGAAGGCTTAGGTGAGAAAGGGCCAGGCCAATGCTGCCCGTTCGCCCTTGCTGCAGCTTTTTGGTGATGTCTGCACCTGCCATTTGGGGAAAGGTTCTCTAGAGCAGCCGTGCACGAGTTCTTCCGTGCTTCAAGTTTCTCCTACACATACAAGTAAAATGCTGGCAGTGGCTGCTGCCGCAGCTGCTGTAGGTGTAGGGCTGGTGTACAGCATGGGGCGTTCCCTCTTAGGAGGGGAGGCTGAAGGACTGTGTTAGGATGTATACCAGCTGATGCCTTGTCCATTGCCTGTCTTCCAGATAAGAAATCAGATGCTGAAAACACCTTACTTTGGGGATGAGGGGGGTTAAGTGTAGTCCCTTCCTCCCTCAAAAAAACCCACCAGTGCTGCTGTAGTTGCTTTTGGCTATTTGACTGTGAAGTTTAGTGCATTGTGTCTCTAGTGGTTACCTTAGGTTTCAAAGCACGTTGTTGTGTCGAGGTCTCAAGAATCCCCTGAATGTGTAGGACTTCTCTTTTTTCTGCTGGCACAGTAGGTTGCATTTGGCAGTTAAGAGTAGTAACATTTTCAGATGTAGTCAGATATGTCTGGAATGAGGTTTGAGCATATATTTTAAAAGGAGGAACATAAGTTCAGATGTATGCGTTTCCAGTGATAGACCAGTTTTGAAAAATTCTTAAGTTTATTGATAATATTTTCAAATTTCTCTTGCCAGGTGTTCACTAAGCAGATTAATGGTGTGTGTCACTCAGACAGCCACATTGTAGCGAAGCAGCAAATGGACTAGAGAGTTCTAGTCATCCTTAATTTCCTATGAAACCCTTTGCTGGTGGCTGCAGGAGTTAAGTTGGAATGCGAAGGGAATGAGAGAAGAACCAAGCCCAGCTGGCTGTGTTCCTCCTCAGAAAGTGACTGTGCTGTTCTGAACACAGACCACAAACACACAGGGAAACGGTGATTCCTCCTTAGCCTCTTATGTGTCTAGTTAGAAAAGGCAGTAAAGGCTCTTCCAAACATCTCATTTTCTGGGCTGGATTTGAGCAGCGAGCTGGTAATTCTATGACCACTCTCTCTTGTCTCCCTTTTCCCTGGAGGGGAAGAAGGAGGGGAAGGACCTAGCACCCTTGGGATGCATCTAGGTCTGATGACGTGTTGATTGTGGTGCAGAATCCTGTTGTGTTTGTATGTAGCAGCATCCTACAGCGGCATGAACTCTGCTTGCAGGACCCTGTGGGTGAAGGTTTAACCTGACAGATGCTTTTGCAGGGTCTGCAGGGCAGTAACGGGTAGACAAAGGCCGTGTTTGGAGGCATTTTGATTTTGTTTTCTAGTTGCAAATAAATCTTCACGATTTATTCATTGTACTGTGAATGAAAGAGTGGATGTTTTGATTTGAAAATGGAATCTTATTTATAACTCTTCAGTCTAAACAAACTGTGGGGAGGAAGCCTTACTTGAAACTAAACCAGCCTTATTAGACCTTGTGCTAGTTTTGTCTGGGATAGAGTTAATTTTCTTCACCGTAGCTAGTATGGGGCTATGGTTTGCATTTGTGCTGAAAACAGCGTTGATAACACAGGGATGTTTTAGTTACTGCTGAGCAGTGCTGACACAGAGTCAAGGCCTTTTCTGCCTCTCACCCACCCCACCAGCGAGCGGGCTGGGGGTGTAGGAGTTGGGAAGGGACACGGCTGGGCCAGCTGACCCCAACTGACCCAAGGGATATTGCATACCATAGGACATCATGCTCAGCATAGAGAGCTGGGGGAGGGAGGTGGAAGGGGGTATGTTCGCATTGATGGCGTTTGTCTTCCCAAGTAACGCTCCATGCGTGATGGAGCCCTGCTTTCCTGGAGACGGCTGAACGCCTGCCTGCCCATGGGAAGGAGTGAATGAATGCCTTGTTTTGCTTTGCTTGCGTGCGCGGCTTTTGCTTTACCTATTAAACTGCCTTTATCTCAACCCACGAGTTTTCTCATTTTCATCCTTCTGATTCTCTCCCCCATCCCACCAGGGGGGAGTGAGCGAGTGGCTGGGTGGTGCTTGGTTGCCGGCTGTGTTAAATCATGACAGACCGTCTTGTAAGACTGAATTCTGGGACAGCAAGTAATAACCCTTGTGGTGTTTTGTATCAATGACAAGTGTGTGTGTATGTGTATTTTTAGAAGGGCTTCCAAAGGGCAGCCTGGTGCATGTCGGTTTGTTTATGGTTCTGTGTTATGCAAAACATGGTATATTCCCAGTGCAACTCTCCTCCCTCCTATTCTAAGTTCGTGGACTGCTTTTATCTGCCCCCTGTGAACCACTGACTGGTGCAGCGAGCAGGAGGCTTGTAAATGATAGAGCTGTCTTTCTGCCGTAGTTTCCTTATAAATGGCATCAAACAGTAATTGCCTTTCATTCCGCACTTAAGAAAGAGCGAGATGCAGAGCTAGGGTTTGCTTCTCCCCAGGGTGGTGTGGGTGTGACTGATGGAAGAGAGCCAGGAGAATTTGGCTAAGTAGCCAACTGTAAAGGGAATAATCTGTTTCTTCTGATGATGGATGGCACTTAGGAGGCAGCTGAGCTTGAAAGCCATTTCTCATGCTAAGACTCTGCAATGTGCAGGTCAGCCATTGAGCAAATGCAAGCCTTCAAAGTGCAAGCTAATAGCTTGGCAGGTTATGCCTGACAAGCGGCAAGTGATTTGATTCTAAGAACATGTGAGAGTTTTGGTGTTGTTTTTTTTTTGCTGGATTGTAACATCCAGTAATTTTAATATTTTTCTAATTACATGATGATATGTTTCTAAGTTCAAAAATACCTTAAAGACGACTGAGTTAATCAGGAAATATATTTTTGTTCCTGAATACAGTAAATTGCTCTAATGTCTAAAGAGCGATTATGTTTAACTGCTGCACATGCTGTTAAGAATATAGGATAAAAAACATATTTCAGCTTGTTACCACAGCTGAGCAGGTGTTAAAATATTAGCCTCTCATTTTTCTGTGGAGCAAATTAACAGCTCCCTGGGACAGAGCATCTTTGTGTGTTTCTTTCAGATAAATGGTCATGGAGTAATGACGGTGAGATTTGACAGGAAAATCTATAGTGGAGTGAAGCTACATTCACGTGGGGTAACACTTGTAAGAGACACTTCTAATTGGACAGGCGACACTCTCAGCTCTTGGAGAGTTTGTATTGTCATATTTACTTCTGATTTGGTTAAAGAAGAATACTGTCTGGAATACTGCTTGAGGAAAGGCTTCCCGGTAAATATCTAACTACCAAGTTTTTACCCTGAGTTTCAGAGCTGTCTCTTGAAGAGATCTAAACTCTGAACAGCTGCTTTTATTTGGAGTTGGAGTTTGACAAGTAAGATGAATGATGAGATTTTGATATTGAATGTCCAATAAATGGTAAGTATATAAACAAGAAAGTCCAAAACGGTTATACAATTTGGATTTTTCTACTAGGATATAAACCTGTGAGACTCAGTCGCTAGCACATCTGTTATCTACTGCTGTGTGAACACAGGAAATTCTAATCTTTAAACGGCTTGGGGTAATGTTAAGTGCTGTACTTGGTTCTGTTTAAAGGATTAAGTTTTGAGAACTGTTTTCCCTATGACAATGTGATGTATTATTCAAAGCATATTGACTGCACAGATAGGTTTTGTGAGATTTTATTCTTTAAGCAGCAGCATCTTGACAATAAGTACGTGTATGTTAGTGTGCCTGAAACTCTCTGTTTACCAATTATCATCTGTTAATTACAAAGCTGAAGTTCAGTTTTATGAGAATGTATTGACACAGTAATTATGAATGCAACTTTTTCATCTTTATTGTAATACAAGTTCTAATATCCAATATCTTAAAAAATATTTTTCAGGACACAGACATGATCATACCTTGATACATATATGCAATCTATGCAGTTTTCTTAAGAATGTTTCAGATCAGCAGTGGGCCTTAATGAAGCATTCAGGTGAAGTAGGAACCTAAACTCTTTAAGACTTCCATACCAGCCAGGAAGATCCATTGCATTTGTGTTGAATGAACTCTCCTTACAGTTTCACATCAATGACAACAGAATGTGGTGCTTACTAGTTAGCACATGAGTTCAGTACAGGGTGAGAATCTGCTTCAAATTCCCCGTTCTACTTTTTATGTGATATTGGGCAGTTCCCAAAGTCCCAGCAGGAGTCAAGTACTTCTGTGGTCCTTGGAAGTAGTTCTTTTTCCAGATCTTAATTCTAAACCTACAAAATGCATTCCTGCTTCTCTTCTTACCATATCTTGATGTTATGAGGACAACTAAGAAAATGTTGCAAGGTATTTGTATCCCGTTGTAATTGTGATCTTAAAAAATCATGTGACAAGCCTAGGGTGTCTGCATACTGAAGCAGGAATTTTTTTCTCAGATATTTACATTCACTGGAATTTGGAGAACAGTGGCTTACATCAGCTAGCCTTCGAAGGACCAGTTTAATGTAATGCCAGATATGGTGTAGGGTGTTGACTGCACTTATTCAGACTGTCTGGTTAATGATTGAATATGCTGGTGTAATTTAATTGAATTAATCCTGAAACTGTGCCCCCCAAATCAGGGGACTGGCAGCCTTATTTATTGGGGCCTTGATTGTTCTTATAATTAGAAATATGTTGACCATACAGATGTATTAGACATTCAAAAAATAACTAAATAACTTATCTCTATAGGAGAGATTAGAAAAAAAAAAGTAGGTATGAATACCCTTTGTGCAGATCTGGAATGGCTGTAAAGAAAAGTTATCAACTCTGGAAACTTTTAATTGATTTATGGGAAATGAATTGTTGAACAGGCAGTATGTTGCTTACAACGTGCATGTTGGTCTCCTCAGAATGTAGAAATACTGAATATATTCTTGTTTTATATGCAAAATATTGTGTTCTGTCTTAAAGTTTTTAAAAATAGAAATCTAAAATGTATTCACCTTTACTTCTAAGGGTGAGCCTTGGCAAAATCTTCTTTCTTTCTGCATGTGAAAGGAAGACACAGCAATACCTAGTTTTAAGCAAGAGCAACAGATGGTTGATGCTATATGTAATATCTGCTCGATTCAAGTTTACAACATTCATTAGAATGTGTCTCTGATTTTTAGAGAGAGAACAGACCCAATACAAGGAGAAAGGAGTATGGAATGTTTTTACTGCATTTTCATAATTATACCTTTTGGTAAATTAATGCTTCAGACTTTGACTGACTTTGTGCTAATATTGTGATACAGTTTCTTATCAGGCAGTTAATGCAAACCTTTATTACCTGAGGAAGCAATGAAATGGCATAAGGCATGCAGTTTCCTACCAATAGCACGTGTAACATTGCCATACCATTACTTAGTGTGATGTTTTACCAATGCTTCCTTGTTTTTATGAATTAAAAGGATGCCAGCTACCAGCTCCTGCTTAGTAGTGACTTACCCAAATATTATCTAAGGATTATGAAAATAACTGTTTCTTTTTGCATTTGTTTGTACCTGATGCTTTCTGCAGGTGTTTAATGTTGTTTCAGATATTATATATGAATCAGGTAAGAAGCTGTATGAGCATGAATATTCTTTGGAAATAGTCCTCTTTTTTCTTCTGCTCTGTCTTGGTATGGCTGGCATTTTTCCTGGATGTGGCTGTGTGTGCCTGCAATCTGAATTTGACAGTCCCAAGCCATTTTTCATGCAAAAGTTTTCCAAGTTGTTTTTTTTTTTTCATGGTAAAGCCCCTATTTTTTCACCAGCCTTCATTGTGAATCTTCCTGGAAAGTTATGAGGAAGGAATAGGATGGCTTTTAACAAATTTCTTTTCTGAGACCTTCAAAAGCTGCCTTACCTGCAGACAGTGGCATGGGCAATTGGTCATCCCCTGCCTCTTGTGGAAGAGGGACCCTTATCCTGCTGTGCAGTAAGGCATATGGGAAAAGCATACTGACGAGTAGCCGAAGAGGGTCAGAGTGCCTTATCCAGACTTTTTCTTAACGGGCATGCCCATTTCTATCTACTATGGAAAAAAGTTAATCTCCAACAGACTTCAAATGAACAGAAAGCTGTTAAGTTAGTATGCCTACAATGAAGCAGCAGCTTAGTTAAAATAAGTTACTTTCTGACATCTCAGTAAGGACAAAAAAGATGTTAACCTAGAATGTCGCTAGTATTTTGTGTTAGAGTAGTATAATCTAATACCTGTCTTGGGAGGGGCAAAAAAAGAAAGTGTTTATTGCATGAAGTACTTGTTTATATCATAAAGAGACTT
>VZTV01044993.1:9489-26034 GCA_013400875.1 Anhinga rufa | reverse complement strand
GACCGGAGCTAAACCACGACACTCAGATAGACCCCTTGCTGGGCAGACTGTCGCTCTTCTCTTTCCTACTTGTTCCTCCAAGAAAAATTACAAGTCATTTGTTTATACATATCAATGGAGACTGGGGAAACTTCCCTTTGCTACTGCGAGATTTCCTTTCCCCATACATTTTAATAAGACACAAGTTACTCTGAAAACATGTAAAGAGTTATAATAATGAACAATAATCCTACATTATTGAGTTGTTTCCAGTATTCCAGACAGGAAGATGTTATCTATTCAGTTAATAAAATATAATATTCTACAGTGCTTTTTGCAAGGGTTATATCTATCTTAAAAAAGACAACTTGGGGGGAGACACTAGACTGGGTAGGTAAAGCTCAGATTTTATATGGCAATTACTGCACATACACATCAGGCCCTCAGAAGTGACAGGTATTGAAGAGAAACTTCAATTAAGAATCTCAACACCTATCTGAAATGCTTCTGTCAACACAGCAACGTAGGCAGGTACATATCCACAGACTGACCCAGAAAAGGAAGAATTTATTCACAGAATATACTCCTGCATTGACTAATCTATTACTGGTATTCTTAATTAATTACTGGTATTCTTAATTAAATAGAGGGCTGATTTAAACATCACTCTGGCTAGAGTCACCTCACACTGCTGCTTGTTATTAGAGAGCCATCAACTGCAAAAAGCATGATTATGCTGCACAGAACATCTCCTTTTTGTCTTTTTACAGTAAGGCATGAATTTCATTTTGGGCAGCAGTGTGACACAGAGGGGCTGCTGTCTGAATCACAGTGACAGGAAGCAAATGGAAAAAGGGAGGGAGACTATACCCGCTTAACTGTGTTTCAGCGCAGAGAAGACAGTAGGAGTGGAACAGTACAAACAGCACCTCCTCACAAGGAGAGCATCAATTACCTTTGGGCGCTTCCATTCAACTTTCCTTGGTGGCGGTGATTGATAGAAAAGGGACTCATCTGAGGCTGGAAATTCAGGATCTTCGAAGAGCAGTCTCTGCTGGATACACCGCCCTTTCAGCTCATGGTACTTCTGATCTCTGAAGAGTCGCACTGATGAAGACATATCTTTCTGTCTAAATAAGATGAATATTGGCTTGTGCAAATTTTGAAGGCTCTTTAAATCCCACAGATGATACCACTCACTGGTCTTTAACAACAGAGCATATAACTTGTTCTAAACAAGATTAATTACTAATTTCCATTAAAAAACACCCAGATTATAAATTAGATTGCGTTACATAGTAAACTGGAAAACCATAAAACCCAAGACCACCTTGTATATTAGGATGGTATTTTTCGCTGAACGGAACTCTTATCAGGAAAGACATTAGAGAGTCCAGACCAGGCACAAAACCAGCATTTTGCTTTGTCTAATTGATTGCAAAGGTAACAGAGTGGGGCCTGGCTCTCAGTCTGTACCACATGTGAAGGGCTGGACTATGTTGCTGTCCTACATTCTTCTTCTGGCCGCTAAAGCTCTAATTATGTACTCCAACTCTTATGCCTAAAGAAAACCAAAACCAGATTTCCAGTTGTCTTAAATTCCATCTTAATTTAAGTGACAATACTTTGGCTGGTATTATTGTCTTTGAATTTGATGTTATATTTCAGGGAACTGAATTCCCAGAAGCAGCAAATATTCGCAAATAATTGATGAGAATAAAAAAAAACAACCCCTCACAACAACAACAACAAACTCAAACAATTTGCTCTCAGACCTTAGTTCCCAGAATCCCGACTATCTAACCTGGCAAGTTTATGGTCACAGCTACAGAGTTCAAATAAATTGCTTAATACATTCTACAAATCAGAAATCAACTACAGAAATCATTCAGGAGAGTTTGAAGTCTGGGGGATGTGAGGGATGCTACCTCTGTTTCAATAGAGGGAGTGGAGAGAGTATCTGAACTTACTCTGGAATGCTCCTGGTGTCAGTTGCTCTCCTCTTCCTTCCTGCCACGGGTTAGAGATGTGTCTCCCCTTCCTTGAGTTATCTACAGCAATAAAGACAAATGCAGGTTGTCCTGGTATCTGATCATAAGAATTAAACAATATGCACGCAATGGAGCATGGCACCACACTGAACTAGCAGCCTACGCACTGTGTCCCATTGCAGTGATCTCAGCTTGTGCTCCTTGAGCCACTTGCAGCATGAATTGGATGAGATTCCACAAATTTGCAGAAAACTAAACCAAGCTAGGCACAAGCCTTTCTAGGCATGCAGGTGAGCACAATGGGAGAAATACAGAAGAATAATGAGGAGTACTTGGAAACGTCAAATTTATCATGGTCTTTGTTCTTGTAAGTGAAAGCTACTGTGGCCAAAATAGTCTAGGGATGGTTTTAACACCCTCCATCCCTCTCTTACTCTCCCTCTCTCTCCCTCCCCTCACTCCTTTTCCCTCTGCCCCAAAATAAATTAGATGGTCCTTCAAGGATGAGAAATGCTGTTCTAATGCCTTCACTCATGGGACTGAGGAGAGTATTCAGGAGTGCTCTTCTACCTTGTTGCCGTTCTTGCACCCATTCCAAAGCCTCCTAACCACACTCAGAGCAATCTACCCAGAAGTGTATGTACCACCTGATTTCTACCAGCAGAACCTTACACAGCAAGGTGATAGGACAAAGAAACAGTTTATTCTTGATATTTCGACCAGCCAAATCTTCAAATGCCAGCTCATTCTCCATCCTTTCTCAGGGCAAAAATCTAGCAATAAGTTTTGCATACATCAGGACTGTAACGACTTTGAGTCAAATCCTGATGCTGCTGGAATTGATGGAAAAATTCCTATGCCTTCAGCCAGGCCAAGGCTCCCCCTTCCAGAACTGCGTTATCCAGTCTAGTGACTGCGTTATCCAGCTTCAATAAAACAAAACTACACTTAAATGAACTGTTCAAAACCAAAATGTCTCGCTGATACTATGCCATTTTTAGCAATTTCCTTTTTCTTAAGGGCTATTTTCTTGTTAATTATCTCCCTCAAAAAAAAAAAAGTCACAAGGCGTCTCACTTGGCAGAGGGCCTCCCAAGACCAGTTCTTCAAATTCAAGTGCAGAACAACTTGTCAATTATGCCAAGATAGCTCAGGGACAAAAAAAATAATTAAATAGTTTGGCTAATTTGGGTGGGATATAGATTATTTCACAATAACTGGCATTCTTGCTTATTAAAAATTCCCCACGAGCTAACTAACATTCTGAACGAAGACTATTTGCAAGATATGCTTGTTTTTAAAATAGCCCCTGGGTGATAAGGTTTTCAGCTGTCACTGCCTAATTCATAGAGATAGGTCTTCAATGACCTCATTCCCCCACCCTTTCTCCCTTCCTATCTGCCGGACTGGAACGTGAGTCCTTCCAGGATTAACTCCCCATTACACAACAGCCAGTCTCATAGCAATGCACAGAATGCAGTCACAAAGCACAGCACGTGAAATCAAGCTGCTACCTGCCTCACCTTGGGCTCCACAGGGCAGTGCTCACCAAGGGAACAACAACGAGGAGGAGGCTTCTGCTGCCAGGCTGTTAACCTGCCCCTCTCCAGGCTCCCTGTGCCACCCGGAGCAAACGACTGAGGGCATGTCTGAGAAAGGGGCTCCCAGGGCTGCCCAGTCTGGCTGCTAGCTGCTTTCCATCCGCCCAGGAGCCACCGAGCTCTGGAGCTGAACTGGAGTCCCACCACCATCTGGTGAACTAGTAGGAGCCCACTTTGACAGGAACCCAAACCCACCCTTTTGAAACGCAACGGAAGTCTCTCTTTCTTGTTGGAAAGTCCGCAGTAAAGAATGTAAATGCAGTTTCTGTACAACAGCCTAGTGGTTTGAGCGCTGAGGATGGAGGACCACAGCTCCTCTCCTGAAGTGTTCACCTACCAAGTCATGGCCTAACCCACCTGAGACAGACAGCAGGCACCTGGCTCCCACTCCAAGGCTTATTTCTGAAGCAGCTCCCAGTTTTTGACCCCAAGTTGAACACTGAAGCTCCCAAACTAAGAACCACCCTCCCTCCTTCTTTCTCGAGTTCACAGTACACAGTAGCACAGCTTCCCCTGATCTGCACCCAACAGATTTACCTCTGGTTTGGCTGACCCTTGTAACGTGTAGCTGCGCTGAGGAAGCACCAAGCACAGCTTGGCAGCCACTCTTTCCAGGGCTCCCCGCGCTGTCATGTGATACAGAGCAATCTGTGCACAGCGGAGCAAGGGCTAAGAAGCGTGGTCCTAAAAATACCGTACCACAGTTCGGAGACCATCTACCACTCTGTAGAGAGCAAGGGACTGCCCCAGGGGAGGGACAGAAGAGAGAGAAAGCGGGGAAAAAAACCCAAACAGCTCAACAGGTCAGCCATTCTTATATTTTTGGTTTATTTCCTTGACCATATACAATTATAGTTTTGCTTTTTATCTTTTCCAGCCTCCGAGCCGAGCTCCCCAGCACTTCACCTCTCTGGGCAGCACAACAGCTCCACAGCTGGCCCCAAGGTTTCTACAGCATCACAGCAATCCCTCTTGATATCAGCAAGAGTACAGGAGGTCCCACATCTCTCAGCTTTCAACCCTCGAGCTTTAAAGTCTTTGTCTGACCCTTTCTTTTTCCAGTGAGATTCCTATTTTGATCAGAAAAAAGATTTCAGCAGAACAGTGAAGACAACCCAGTGCAGGTCCCCTTTTCAATCAGGCTCTACTTGCAGAGTCCCCTCCTCAGCCTGACAACAGAAGCATTTCATTTTTACTTACAGTTAATACTCAGAGATGCTTCCCCCATCAGAGCCAGCAAGAGTACGGCTAAATCACATTCAACACAGTGACAAATACCAGCTCCTGGAGTTATTAGCAGCCTTATATTAAAGGAACATTAACTTGAACTCCAGTTCTTCACAAGATGAGTGTTAAGATGATCTTAAAGTATTATTTCCACTACCCAATAAGTATTTCTTTACACTCATATTTTCCTGTTTTAATCTTTCTCTTCCCCAGCTGCTACATAGAAGATCCACAACAAACAAGACTGACTGTCCAGACAGGCGTGTGAGGGAAAATGACACCCTTGCTACCATTAAATTCACGCAATAAGCACACAAAAACTAACAGAAGTCATCTCATCTCAGCCTATTTTTGTTACTCTGTGTAACTAAGGACACACTGGGGAAAAAGTCAGAGAGAGAAGTTATTGCAGCTGTTAAGCCAACTTCACCCCTCAGCAGTGAGGTAGCTCACATGGGAAAGCATCCCTCCCACTCCCATCCCTGCAGGAGGTGCGCAGGGACAGCACAGAGCTGGGTTTGCCTGAACAAAAAACAGCGCTTTCCATCCCAAAGGCGAACACTGCCAAGCAGCTGCAGAGAATCCTCTGTTCTAGAAGAAACTCCTCTTCAAGGAAGAGGCTTGGCGCGGTATAACACAAATTTTATTATTCACCCCCACTTTTCTGTTCCAGTTGCAGGACTCAAAAGAATTTCCATGCACAGCACCAGGACTGAAAGGGAAAGTGCACTTCCAGCCAGTATTTAATGCCACAGATGAACACAGCTTTGACCATGAAGCTGCTTCTTCCAGCAAGTGGATCCTGAGATGAAACTGCCAAAGCTCAGGCACACCCCAACCTCAGGACCACGTTCCTGCTGTTCCAGGAGTCCCCATCTGGGAAAACCACGGAGGGATGCCAGAAAGGATACACACAGCATATGCTGTGCTCTAGGGTAGCATCCTGGTTTTAAGATTATTATCCATTTGCAGGTACCAAGCTTGCTTTTGTTTCATGCAAACGGTAGCCTTACCAATAATAACAACCACCACACCTGGTTCCTGGGTTTCTCTTCTGTAACTGCAGTTCTGCGCCTGTCTTGACAACGCACAAAAACCTCCCAACTCTAAACTCTGTTCTTCCGATACTGATTTATCACCAAACCTTAAAGCCACTTGTTTAGACTGTGACAGCAAAACAGGGACTGAAGTATTTAACATTTGCAGACACAGTTTAGTATATTCCCAAACATTGCTCTCTCCAAACTCATAGCTTGCTTCAGAGCAATGAAATCAGTGAGTGCTTCCAAAAAAGCAGCCCTGCAGCCAAAAGCTTTAAATTACCCTGGACTGGTTTTCTGTAGAACTAATTAATGGCAATTCCAGAGCTCCAGCTGGAAAAGGTTATTGCCTTCTCTTCCTGTGGAGAATGATCCTGGGTCCTTACAAAGCAGTGACTTTGCAAATTTGTATTAAGAGTGCAGGGGAATTTAAAGCAGTTGGAAAGCTTCCACTTCACATATGCTGCGTTTTCAGGCTCTTGGCTGTTCCACTGATACATCAGAAGCATCACTGCCCTTAACACAGACCACTGCTATTGGAGAAACGTACTCATTCAAACGCTTTAAACAGTTCAACACACTAACTGCACTGGGAGTCTCTATGCTGGATTGGGTATCCTCTCTTCTTCTGCATAAGCCAATACAAAAGTATAAAGTCAGTGTTAAATCTGTATTGTGTGGATATGCAATTGCATTAGTAAGCACATGGTCAATTTTGATAAAATTTGCAGCACAGGATAATTTAATAGCACCCAGTCCAGTATTAATGACCGTGGTCCCAGGGCTTCCCAGTTGTTTTGGATGGCAATGCTCTCCCTGCTTGAATGAAGTACCAGCTTTTATTGCGTGCTCTGGGGGTAACATGACTGTGCAGCATTAACCCTTCTTTCATCCAGTTTTTGGATTTTTCAACAAAATAAGGTTAATTTGACTATTTTATGGTCTCTGTAACTCAGTACTTTAATAGGCATATAAAGGTTTCTCTGTCTAGCTCAGCTCAGGAATTGGTTATGGGAAGGAAACACAAGCATTTGTCTTCTCATAGAAGCAGGAAGGTGCCAATATTATTGTGCTGTGCAGTTTTGCCATACTTAGCATTAAAATTGAGAGAGGAAAACTCACATATTTTTGCCTGAGACTATCTGCCCATATCCTATGACTTCTGAGCAGGAATGCAGGGGAGACTAACTGGACACCAGGAACAGGACTGGCCACAACCTGTTTGCTTTCATGAACAGCATCAAGGACTGCCAGGATCATCTGGCTACAAACCAAAGCTTTACTACAATAAAATTAATCACAACACTTGTACTGCAACAGCCTGGTGCTTAACCAGGCTTTTCTTTCAGGTCTTGCTAGGACTTCAGCTGGGAGCCAGAATGCAGTTCGCACTGCAAAGCCTGTGTCCAAGCAAGACGGCTCAGGAGGATGGGTGTCCGTTCGGGACCAAGCCTGCCTCTCCCGTAAGCCCGGGAGCTGAGCAGGAGCTCCGCCAGGAGCCCTGTCATTGATTTTCACCATGTGTTCTCTCTCCCACCTCTCTTCTAGGCAGTTCCTGGTGTGATAAATTACAAGCCCATTCTTACCCTTCAGGAAGGGAGTGCTGCAAACACTCTGCAGCCCTTTGGGGTGTGAGGTGCTGGCTAACTGCGCTCCGCAGCCCCCCCATCCCACAGCAAGAAGCACAGCTGCTCCAGCGTTCAGGGGCATGAACTGATGGTGCTGGGGCTGGATGGGGGAGCAAGCAGCAGCCGAGAAAAGCTGTACTTACAGGTGATTATGCCCAAGGGGGAAGGACTCCATCTGGCATGAGCAGAAGGAGGCTGAATTTGTAGGGGCTGATGGTCAGGGGTGTATGTCGTCTTTTCAGCTTGAAAACTGAGCAAAATCAACGCGCGTGTGTGCGTGGGATTACTCAGCGGTACAATGCTGATTTCATGGTCAAAACTACTCAAAGTCCTGGCAGAACACAGTCAGAGGGGGTAGACTCCAGCTTTACTCCCTCTCCCTTCCTTGCCTTTTCTGTGAGAGTTTATCGCAGTGTAGTTGCTTGTGAAATAGCTTTAAACCACCTCCTCTCTCCCCTTGGGCAAAGGCAAAGATTTAAAAAGGAGGGGAGTCAGCAGCAGAGCAGACTTTTGCCTCCAACTGATTGGTTTCCAGGTGAAACCTGCAATGGCTAAAATGCTTAAAGATCATTGCAAGCAGAGACAAAAACCCAGGGCCCCTTTTCTTCAATTCAACTAAATCCTGTAAGGACCAGGCTACCAGAGACTGGGCTCAGCCACACTCCCAGCTCACCTTCCCCAGGCTGTGCGTACCTGCAGCAGGAAGGGCTGCAACTGGGTGCCAAGGTCGGTCCCCGGAGTGGAGCCCAGCAGCCCGACTCTGCTCTCACAGCACAGAGAATTACTTCTCAGCGGGTGCGCTCGAGCACAGGCTACGGCTGTCAAAAAGCAGCACATGCCGCCCCACTGCCTTCAACCAAACTAGAAAAGCAGGGGGGTTTGCAGCTGTGTTTTGTGTGGCTCTTGGTCCTGTCCACGCATAACAACCAAGTTGCTGGAAGGCCTCTTGCACCAAGACCCCAAGGGGCTCAGCCAGAGGCACAGCTTGCTTGGCAGCCACAACTGGAAATCTACAGTGAGCCGAGCAGCTCTGTTGTACTGAGCATGTACTAAGTTAAGGACAAAGTCCAAGCTATAGGCATATGTGGCACCTAACAGTTTAGGCATTAAGCAGTAGCTTGAATCAAGTTTTTTAGACTGCATCTTAGCCTTAAGGCTCTAGTGTTTTGCCTCTGAGCCCGCTGCAGATGCTCAAGTCCCTTGCTAGATCTCAACCAGCATTCAGAAATTCAAAACTCTCCGCACATCCGGACTCTGAGGGTCTTTGACTCCTAGACCAGCCAGGGTGATGGTGCAAGCATTAACACATAGCACTACAGATCAACATGTGCACATTTGCCTGCAGTTGGCAAGCAAGATTAAAATGGTTTTCTAAACAACTGTGCACCAGTACTGTGAGCACGTGCTACCTTTTCAACAGGTCTCAGAAGCAAGTACTCAGGATGGTCATTTCTGTTTCAGGACAGCAATTGCCACTTGCTCATTTTATGCTGCCAGTTTGTTTCTCTAGTGAAAGGAGTCCCGTTTTGGGCTGTGTATATGTCGTGGTTTAACCCCAGCCCACAACTAAGCACCACACAGCCGCCTGCTCGTTCCTCCCCTCGCTTGGGAAGACAAATGCCATCACTCCCAATGTCCCCCCTTCCTCCTCCTTCCCCCAGCTCTACATGCTGAGCATGGCGCCATACGGTGTGGGACACCCCTGGGGTCAGTCGGGGTCAGCTGTCCCGGCCGTGTCCCCTCCCAACCCCTTGTGCCCCCCCAGCCCCTCGCTGCTGGGGTGAGTGAGGGGCAGAAAAGGCCTTGGCTCTGTGCAAGCCCTGCTCAGCAGGAACGGAAACATCCTGTGTTATCAACACTGTTTCCAGCACAAATCCAAAACACAGCCCCGTCCCAGCTACTATGAAGAGAATTAACTCTATCCCAGTGAAAACCAGCACATTCTATCACGCGCGATCCAATCTTAGTACAGCTCGATCCTTTAGCTAAACTAATACAGCGTCTCTCTCTTCAGCGAAGACGCAGAGTGGCTACAGGACACACTTTTAAGGATATGCAGGCAGACAGGATTTTCCAAAGTGCACAGGTGTCTGCACACTTCAGAAAAACCTGGATCTTCGGTGGTTTTCACTGCAGCCTTAAGACCAGACAGATTTGCAGCTAACTACAGACAGGTACAATTCCAGTTTTGAACTTTTTTTAAAGTAATTTAGTACGGCAGATGCCGATTGTTACAATTAACATTACTGCAAGTCAAGAGATCTATAACAAGCTCTAAAGAAAATGCTAACAGCATTGTCAATCAATTTGTTTAAACCAAACTTTTGTGCTGAAACCACAGGAAACAACTTTCTTCAGAATTCTAGTACCTCTCCATTCTGCCTTTTCATAAAGGTTAGTTTAAAAAAAGACCATGATTGCAAATTAATGAGTAACTCCGTATCAGGCCACTCCACTACTTTATGTATCCACTTATATATTATTTTAGACACAGTATAAAAATCTTTCCTTCACAAGAACAACAAAACCAGAAGTCAAATATCCACTTGAATTTCACAATTAAAGAATTCACAGTGAGAACCGACAGTATTTTGGAAGATCAGAGATAGTACGGAGAACAGAATTATATGAGCACTGAGATCAAATCACTCTTTATCAGTCTGGCCCCTTTATTCGGTATAGCTGTTAGTGAGAGAGAAGGCTAGTGTAAGGCTGGTTATCGCAGCAGAAATGAGAGCAACCACGCTTTTGCAATAAATCACAATGAGCGCTTGGCTCAGAGTTAGCGTACAGTTGAGATGTACATTTCTTTCAGAAAGTCACATTACTGCAGTAGACAAAAGTATTTTCTCACTGTTCTAGCAATACCGAGTTTTCATCCTGGTGATAAAGGTGCAAATCAAGTAAATACTAGTTTACAGGCTACCCCTGGCACTTACCTAGCTGAGGTCTGTCCCTGCTCTGAGGCACATCAAACTCCAAAATAACTCCTGCAAACAAAAATCCCCTCGGCTTCTTAACCTGAAACTCTTTGGACTGTACCAAGATCACATCACCAGGGGGGTGTGTTAGGATGACCCTTCCAATGATGAGTCACAGGGACACCAGGAAACCTTCCCAGCTGACCCAAAATGCAGAGCCTTGTTTACTCCCGGTAAACTATTAGTGGGGATCGGGGCTGTAACTGTGAACGATCTTTTAAAGGAGGAGATGAGGCGAGGCTGTTTGGCAAGAGTTGCAGGCATTTTTTTGTATGGAAAGCAGGGCAGATCAACGTGCACCATGAAAAAAAAAAATTGTATTCCTTATTAGGCTGCACACTGTTCCTCTCTTGAATAAAGCCAGTGTCAATGCCTCTGCCTCAGTGTGTCCCTTCCAATAACATCCCGTCCAGTCCCAGGAGAAGAGTTGCACAGGGCTTCTGCGGGACTCGCAGCTGGACAGGGTTGTGCGGACCAGGAGATGCAGCAAAACCCAGTGCACCATGACGTGCCCTTGACTCTGAGCCCTGTGGCGTGCCTGTAGCAGCCTCAGGGGCAGCTCTCGAACGCTGCTGGGTACTTTCTCCTGGCTTGCCTGTTCGCAGTCTAGAACTGCCTAATTTTGCTATTCCCACAGCAAGCCCTGGCTGGGAGAGCCACAGAAGGGACTCCGGAGGTCCCCAGCCCCAGCGAGGCTGAGCTGCACCACAGCAAACCAGCTCTCTGGATCTCTGATCCATTGCCCATCCTCACTCAAGCACTTGTCCTGTCTTGCTCCTCTCCCTGTGCTGGTAAAGGAAGATATATCACTTCAGGGGGATAACGACATAGTTTAGAACTCAGAAAATAATACATCCCTCTGTGCTGTAGCAAAATAAAAAATAGGACCAAAAAAATTCTCATTAAGAAATAGGTTTGGTGAAACAAACTTCTCTCCATATTCTGCTTAGCCCCAATTTCATTTTTGGTAAATCCCAAACCTTTGGATTAATTCGACATGAAGTTTTTCTCATTTGAAGATTATAACACCTTTATTTTACCATTATGCCGCTTTTATTTCTATTTTAGTAAATGTAGTCCAGTTTTCAAACAAGCACCATTTCAAAATGCATTACAAAATTTCATTTGTACCAGTAGTTTTAAATATTCTCCTCAATTTGCTTCCTCCATTTAGTCCTCCTTATTTTAGCATAACTGGTCTAACTTTCCAAATAGGAGATTTGTTGAATAGCAAGGTTTGGGAGAAAGAATAGACCTATTTGCCTAAAGGAGTTTGGATCCTGGGGGATAAGTTACATCCCGAAAACACTCTGAAGACGAAGTGTTAAGCAGCGTCATAAATTTCTGCACTGCAAGGCTCGCTGCAGGACTGTTTGCTCCCCTATAAAGCACTTACCCGGCTTCCTTTTGAAGGCATGCTGAAATTTGGACAGAAAGTCCCTGGAAACTGCCACTACAGTTTTAACATTTACTGAGTAAGAAAGCCCTACATACTAAAGCCATGTGTTTTCAATTCATGATTGAGTAAGTAGACTGGAGTTTAAGTAATAAAAAAAAGCTGACATTCGCCTATATATATACCACGCGCACTGTGATTCATTTGCGCAGTTGAGGGAAGAACATGAAAAAAATCCCACGTGAGTGCAACAAAATTCTACTTTTTGCAAGCTGATAATAAATATTCACAGCTCATCTAGACATGTTCTCACAGTAACCGCCTTCGGTCCAATGTGGAAAAAACCATGAGAACTTTTTCATACGAGTATTAAATCCGGTGGCGTAATCCCAGAATTGTATGCAGTTTGCCTGGGCTGAGGAAGAGCTCTTGCTGGAAGTCTTGGCAAAAACGGGAATTCTTTTAGAGAGGCAGCAAGATGAGCCACACAGGCGGCAACCAAGGGCAACCAGACAGCTCTGGCCTCACTGGAGAACCATGGCAGAAAGAGCTTGTAATTCAGTGGGGCTATGCCGAAGCGTTCAAAGAGGCATGCTCACATATACTGCTGTGGTCTGGAAAGAGGTCTCATTGTGGACAGTTTAACCTTCCAACACAGCACCTGAAATCCTTGGATGTTCCCAGCAGCCTTTAGCCTCCTTGTTGGAGGTGTCCTGAGCATCATCGCCACACGCTCCTCTAAGCTGGTTTACATCAATGACTGTTGCATCTCCAGGTGCCCCAGGTTTCCCCGCTGCACAGCCTGCTAACACCCCCAAAGCAGCGACCCACCGCACTCCCCTCTGCTCTAGCCTTGCTGCTTTCCAAACCTGCCTCATGCCTGCACCCTCAGTAGAGCTGGCCCTTTGTGTAAAGGCACAAGTAAACAACAGAACTTGCTCCTTCACAAGACAGTGGTTCTCACACATCTTTACATTCAGCACCTAGGTCTGCCCCTATGCTCAGAGCCCAGCCATACCTCCATAAATACGTGCCCTCCCCTACACAGAGACACTTTACCATCTGCATAACCCTGCATCCACAAACCACTCCAACACCCCTCAGCCCTTAAATCCAGCCACAGGATCCACTCCTCACCCCCCTGCAGCACACCAGCCTCCCCAGGGCAGGGCAGCACAGCCCAGGCTGCAGCACACTGCCTAATCAGTGCTTTGCCACCTGTGCCTAATGCAGAATCACTCACAGCTGCAGGGAGGACACAGCTCTGTGCTGCAGCTGGACAGTTTATTACATGTCTGTCAGAGACTATAAGCGGCTCTTTTGACCCAGGGTTTTGATCCAGTGTCCTCTGGCTCTGCCTTCCTGTGGGGCCGTCAGCAGAAAGTTTGATAGCAGGAAACACAGAACAGCTCTGGGCTTGCCACGGCAATGGGCAGTACTTCTGAACAGTTACTAAAGTGGTTAAGAGGTGTCCCAAATAAGGATGCTAGTGGGTGTCAGCATTAATTGTGGCTACTAGAATAAATGAACTGTAATCACCAGGCAAGAAGCTGTTCCTCTGGGAGCAACTTGACCCTTCATCCCAAGCAGTAAATGTGGCACGCTTCCCATTTGCATCTGGTTCAGCTCTGCGGGGACCGCCATGTCTCTGAGGTCTGAACAAGGCAAATGCTAGCAAGACCCTAACAAGCCTGAACCGCACCCGAGGCTGGTAGTAGCAGCAGAATTTGAACAGGCATGGTCCAAAGCCACCCCATTTTATTCATTCCGTATCCGCAGCATTCTGCTGTCAAGAACCAAGAATTGTTCCTCTCTTCCTACACAGTCCTGATCCAGGAGAGCCACTCCTATGGAAACACTCTCTTCGCAAAGAAGGATACAATAGCAGGGTCTTCGTAACACCGAAGGACTCTTTGGTTTCACAGTTCAGTCCAGTTCCAGGTTGCTTTGCTCCAATAGCTGTTCTCATGCCTGTCAGAAGAGCTGCTACTGCAAGGTGTCTAGGCGGCTTTGCCCCACTCATGTCTGTTTATCACAGAAGCCTACAACCTGCCATCACCTTGCAAACACACTCCACTGTCAGGTTCTCATGTCCCACCAGAGCTACACTCATCTATTATTCACTTAATTTCATGGGGCAATTTGTTAATAAAACATTAGGTGGTTTCCAGCAGAGATTCTACTTAAATCCTACATGTTTACTCTACTATTTCCAATTTAAGCAGTTTAGTACAGAGCCCAAGAGGCAGAGTCTGAAAACTAACCAAGATTCAAAAAAACCACTTTCAGAGTTCTGTATCCAGCTGGGGTCTGATTCTGCTCGAGAACAGCGTTTTGAATCTGGATCAATCATCCCTTTCGTCTTGGGATTTTGATAATGGGTTCCTTCATACTTTCTTCCATAGCATAAATGATAGGAGGGATTGGAGTGAGGGATCAGTTCCAGACAGATGGCTCGCTGGCAGTGAACCTTCTGCACAGCTCTGAGTGAAAGGAAGACAACCCCTAAAAAAGAAGGCACAGAAGGCACTGTGCTTTGGCCCTGGCTACAGCTGTCAGAGAAGCTTTTCGCCCCCTGAGTGTACAGGGCAACCCCAACTACTGTGACCACAACCATAAGAAAAATTTCTAAACCTTGTAAAACAAAAGGCCCAATTCTACAACTCAGAGGCAGCAGCGATTTTAACAAAGCAGGGAAAAACAAGGCAGCATTGCCATCTCTCAGGTTCCCTGGAGGGGCAAGGTTTGAAGCGGGCGTTGGAGTTATTTTTCAGGCAGGCTGGCCACGGGGAGAAAGGAGACTGAAGAGGAGCAGAGGAACCTGGCTCCAGAGAAGACACAGCCTGAGGGAATGGCCCCAGGGCCTCCCTGAGCAGGCACAAACCTGGCTCGCCTGTGAGCCCTTCAGCGCCCAGCTCTCCCACAGGCCCCAGCAACCGTGAAGAACCAGCTTTCCGCTCTCCGACGGAGCGCCTCGGCTGCATCCCGCAGACCCCTGCAAGACCCTTCAGGGAGGCGCAGCCTGTTGCACGCACCGCCGCCACCTCTCTGAGCAGGAAAGGCTCTCGCGGGAGCCTCGTGAAGGCGAGGGCACGGGGTGCGTGCTGAGCGCCCTGACTGGAAGCAGTGTTTTCCCTAAAAGCAGGTCTGTTCGCCCGGTGTGCGAACCGCCAAACTAAGCACAGAGCGGAGGTATTTTATTCGATTCATTCATTTTTTTTGCGCAAAGATGGGTGCTGGGTGGTAACTCCACAAAGCAACAGACCACGCCAAGGAACTACAAGGTATTTATACAGTTACATGTGTCAGTCACAGCTAATATTCACACCCCTCAGCTAACAATTGATGAATTTCCTTCTCACTTCACCTTAAAAGTAGAGCTCCTTTTAAATTTACCACACATGCTCAGAGAGTAGGGGCTTATTTGAGTGGGGGGGTGTGTATTTCTGGTCTATGGGTGTGATTTTTAGTATTATAATGAGGATAGTTCACCTAAAGGACACTTAGTTTTAGTTCTTACCAACATCCCAATTAGCTGTTCTCCTCGACTCTCCACTTTATCACCCCGTTCTCAGCATCTTCTGAGGCGGGAGGTTTGCTTTTATTGGTCTCTCAGCTCTCTTCAAGGATATAGTTGTAAAACAAACGCTTCCCTATCTCTCAGCTCCCTTCTCTGGCCGCCAGACTCTGTTTTGCCAGGCTCACATGGTTCGTTGGTATCGCTTAGAAGAAAACTCTGTTTTCTTCGGGATATCAGCGGGATGACGGAGGGGTGAGCTGAGGGGCCTTCCCTTCGGCTCTGCCCGGGTCGGTGGGTGGGTTGGTAGGGCATCCTGCGCCTTCCCAGCTGGAAACCCTGCGCAGCTGTGAGAAAATGACCCTCCTGCTGCCCGGAGCGCTCCGTGCCGGGGTTGCAGGAGGAGACCCTCGGACAGCCGGACCCCAGCCCCTGCCTCGGCGGGCGTTCCGCCTGCGGCGGCCCAGCAGCCGGGGCGCGGGAGGAGCCCCGCGGCCCGGAGAGGGCGGTCGAGGGTCCCCGGCCCCACAGGCCGAGGTGGCAGGGTGACCGCCCGCCCCCCGGACCGCGGCGGGCCGCTAGGTGGNCGCCCGCCGCCATCTTCGTGCTGCGGGGCTGGGCAGCGGCGGGAGCTGCTGAGGGGGAGGGCCGAGCCGCCGCTGGCTCCGGTCTGCGCCGTGGCCCCTTGGGTGCTGCCGGCCGTGCCGGTCGCCTGCCGTGCAAGGGCCAGCAGAGCCGCCACCGCGTGGCCCTGGGGTTCCCCTCAGGGTGCGGGCGCGTTCTGTGGGAGCAGGCTGTGCCCAGCAGTGGTCAGAACGGCGCAGGGGCTGGAGGAGGAGGCTGGGTCTTCTTCCACAGCCGACTGTGACCTTGGGCAAGTCATTTTGCCTTCCCCACGGATGAGGCAGGATTTTCCCCACAAGCAACGCGGCAGATGTTCTCCATGGGGGTGTGGAGCCTGCACTAGCAGTGAGTGCCCTGCAGAAAGGCAGCACGATGGATGTTTTTAGAGGCACTGAGGAAACAGAATCATTAAGGTTGGAAAAGACCTCGAGGATCATCAAGTCCAACCATCAACCCAACACCCCCGGGCCTCCTAAACTGTGTCCCCAAGGGCCACGTCTGCGCGGTGTTTGAACCCCCCCAGGGACGGTGACTCCCCCACCGCTCTGGGCAGCCTGTGCC
>VZTV01044982.1:0-10414 GCA_013400875.1 Anhinga rufa | reverse complement strand
AATTACTAGCTAGATTCTTCAAAATGAATGAGAAGTACTTTGTCACACAATGTATGAATCAGGTGTGGAAGTCATTGCCAAAAGTTGTCAAGCAACTACTGAAATCCAAAAAAGGCTTTAGAAAAATTACTGGAAAGAAGGTTTCTTGGGGATTATTAAACACAAAGTCTGTTTAAGCATGCAGACTCCAGCTCAAGAAGCAGCATTGCCAAAAACAGAATAATGGGAGGTGTTGCTCAATGCCTGTCCTTGTATGCTTCCTTATGTAGCTGGCTAGAGCAGCTACAGGGAGGTCATTGGACTTGGATGGTCATGTAGTCTAATCCATGGTATGCAAGTCCTCCAAGACAGGTAAGAACTTCCTGATTCAATAGGCTGAACAAAAGGCTGGCTGTAGTTTTGCAAAACTAACCTAAGAGACATTATATCCCCTGAGATGCCATTTGGATTTCTGTCCTCTTTCCAGAGCTAGTATTCTGGCCTTGATTTCCACCCCCTGCCCCTCAAAGGCACTGAGGGCTAGATCTTTAAAGATGCTTGGGCATTTTACTCCAGTGTATTTTAAAGAGAAATCTGTATCCTTATGGATCTTTCAAAAAAAAAAGACACCTATATTTAAATAGATCTGTATGCCTAGTTCTTTTATGCTGTTTTATCAGCAGAAAGAAGTACCTTCTCTAGCTACTTGCACTGGTGAAGGCCCCTTTCTTCACCATGCTTTGCCCCTTCTTGGATTTGTAGACACATGAGTTTCTACTCAGGAACTTAAAAATGGCTGGTCCATCCAAGCAAGTAATTCGGTAACAGAAAGCAAATGAGGGATGAAGGGGGGAAGCTTCATAAATCACAAATGTGGACAGGATTGATTTTAGGGGAAAGGGAAGAATGAGAAAAGCTTAACAAATTTAGTGCAGAAAAAGCAGCCTGTGGGAGGACAGTGACAAGGAATATCACCCTAGGAAGAGGAGTGATGGCTGCAGAAGGTCAGCAACGTGCCATCAAGTCACAGATACGCTGAAAGATGAATTAGGCACTCTTCTGAATGGTGACAGTTTACTGGAGTATACCCGCACCATTGCAGACCTTTCAAGGGTGTCTGAGATGGGAAATATCTGTCTACCATTTGTTTACTTATACATGGTGGCTCAATGAGCATGTTTGCAAATGATCCTAGCTCCCAATAAGATGATGTTGCTGGATATAACCACTATTTTCCCATCATAGTCTAGTTCAAAGTTGGCCTTGTGGGTTTATGGCTGTCTAGTTCTCTCTCAATTCTGGTACATGGGCTCATTTTTAATTAAACACCCATCATTTAAGGAACTAAAAACAGTCCAGAAAAGTTTCGTTGACCAAAGTCTGAAAATATGAAATGTTCTTTGGGGGGTTTGGGTGTGGATCGTGAGGCACATTTTCGTAATATTTAGTATGTCATCTTCAAGCAATGTTTTTAAACCTCAAAACTCCAGGGAAGTTCTGTAGGCTTTAGCAAACAGATGTTAACAGTCAGGAAAGAATTACAATTCCTGCCCAAAAAATATTCCCTTCTGCCTATCAAGATATCCTGACATGCAACACTTTCAAGATATGTCTCTTATGGAAGTGGGGACATGCTGTTTCTGCAGGTCTGTGAATCAATAAATTTAAAAGATGTCTTGAGTCCCTCTTAATCATCAAGGCAATATATCATTTGGGATGTCCTGATTAACAGAGCATGTGCGCGTTACTGCACACTTTGTCCCTATCTAAAAGCTGCCTAAAGATGTTTGATTCAGCTGCTGCTTGTGAGTTACCAGCCTTTTAACTTAAATATCCTGAGTTCTGTAATCTGTTTCAGGGATCAATGGAAATTACTAACTGTGAATCCAGACTTCTGCTGTTATGAAAACTGGGGAAGGGTTGGCCCCAGAGGTCTTGATGAGCGGAAAATTATAGTGTATCTTCAACGAGAAAAGTTTATCTTCACCTCCATGGAACTACATCAATTTTCTGGCATTTTCTATTTACAGCCTGATGGTAAAGATATACAGAGGTTCCCAAGACACAGCATGAAACCATGGCTCACTGATCCAAAATGACTGGGAGCTTCTGCTGTTTTACAGATAGTTTGACAGTGTCTATGTGAAACTACCAAGTGACATAGGGGGATAGCTGTGTAAATACTTGAAAATGAGCTGACATTGGTTTCCCGTTGTACGTCAGCACAAAGGACTGTCTCTACATTCCCGTTGCAGAGGCCCCACGTGAGAACACAACTTATCTTTGGGTTGGTGCAAATCTATTCAGAGTCCTTCCAATGGGAGAGCATAAAGGATATGATCCGCTTATTCTTCAGAGCTCTCACACTCTAAGACTTAATGGAGGCATCTGAAATCTTGCTTCAGCTTTGCTTCTTGTAGCAGCCCTCAGAGCGCATAATACAGAAACCTGTAGATAACTTTCCTCTACAGCCAGCTCCGAGTCTGTGGCCTCTTGCTGTCTGTTGCCCTCTAGGCTCATGACCCTATCCCCATCAAAAGCTGAACAGAATCAAGAGGTGGCTGGACTTCAATCCCAGCAGATGGCTTCCCAGTTCTGCTGTTTTTTTCACCCTTTGCTGGGCTATAAAGAAAAGAGAAAGGAGGGGTGATGGCTCTATTTATCCATCTGCTTGCTTACATTTGCATGATTACTGTTTAAATGAAGGTGAGAGTCCCAATTTCAGTATTTTGGGAGTTCTGATTTTTAAACTTGGGGGATTTATTAATGACAATTTCAAATGGAGAAAAATCAGTCTTTGAAATAGCTCCACTAAATTTAGGATCATGTTCTACCAATATTTACCTTAATAGACATGCTCACTCTTCATATGAAGTTTACTAGGCTTTTATATTACAGTAAGGTGAAACTGGCTGCCTCTGAAAGTAAATGTCTCATTAATACACACTAATTTTATCTGTGCAGTGTATATATGACCCTTCCATTCACCTTCAAAAAAGCTTCCTGTGTCTGTACTATATTGTTTCATTTTACAGAATGATTCATCCTTTGTGGTTGTGAGGAAAGGACATAGGGGATTCCCTGGGAAAATGTTGAATTAGCCATAACTTCCATTTATTCTTGCCTAATGGAAATAGATAATACTGTGCACGGATCAGCTCTTTAGAGACCTGCCCAAACTCACTTGGGTGCTTGAAATGAAGTTCCCCTTGGTTTGGGATCTGTGGTGGAACTGTTGCTTTGAGAGGTATTAATTAAACTTTAGAGGATTATGATGTTTTAATTATGTTCATGTAATTGCCACTAGTTTAGAAGGAAGCTGTCAGGAAGGCAATGACGAACCTCAACTGGAGAACTGCAGATGGCATAGGCCAAATAACTGTTTCTCTGTGGCTGATATGAAGGAAAAGAGATGTTCCAAGAGCAACATTAATAGTAGTATTTTTTGCCTAACTCAAAATCCATTAAGTCTTTGGAAAGGCTCCTTTTTATACTCACCAGGCTTAGGGCATGCTCACAGGGCCCAAGAAAATACATGACATGGACATAGTGCTTTGACTGAATGTGAACTCCGACATGTGCTGGCAGATTTTTTGACTTAAGGTGAAATCCCTTACAAATGGCTTGGTCAACCTAATAAAAATCAGAACTGCAATCTCTCTGTTCAGGAAAGTACAGCATAATTGTGACTATAGCCTTCTGCTGTCTGAGCCACTTAAAAAATGAATGACATGCTGAAGAAAGGTAGAATTTGCAGATGTATTTATTTATTGCCTTCAATTCTTTAGTGGCTGGATGTAAAGATACGTTATGTGTTTGCAAGCCTGAGAAAGGCACTCCCTGGAATGTTTCTGAAAGCTTCCAGAAATAGGGTGAGAGTCTGATGAGCTTGGATAGAAAAGTGTAAAATTCCAAGTACAGAAGCTCAAGTTTTCTTAGAGGCAAAGAAAGCTTAGTTTATAGCTGTTTCAGGCCTGATCCAACTCTTGCTGATGCCAATGGAAAGCCCTTTGCTTGAGTTCTTCATCTGCAAGGTTCTGAGCCCTGAGAGAAACAAGATTTATGAAGAAAACTGTAAATGGGCAGTTTACACCTTTCACCCTGTTTTAGCAGAAGGAACTGCAGAAGATTAATCTGCAGCAGCTTCACTGCTGAAGACATTTGAACCATGAGAAGAGGCAACAGTGCTAGTAATGAGTGCTCAGATGCTGTCATTTGCATTTCCAGGATTCTGAAAGGGTAAGCAGTGACTGCTCAGGTGGTGGACTTGGAAAATACAGTGTCTAGCTTGGTATGTTAGGAAAAGCCTGGGATTTGGTTTTTCTTTTTTTTTTGTTTTGTTTTGGTTTGGTTTTAGTGTTTTGTTTGTTTGTTTCAGAAGACAGGGTAAAGTATGACAGCAGCACCGCCGGGGCACTGGAGACAGGCCAGATATACATATTTGGTTAGAGAAGAAAAACAACCATCTGTCTAGAAAAGGATGTAAACATTAAGTTTTAACTTTCTGTCTTAGCCTCTTCTGTGGCAGAAAGGAAGCCTTGTATGTTGAGCTATTCTGCTACTCTGTTAAAAGCTACTGTAATTCAGACTGTGTTGAAAAGGAGCAATTTAGGAAGAGATTTTTTTTTTTCTTTTACTGTATTTTTCCAAAAGATTACTTTTTCACATAGGTCCCTCCTGACTCAAGAAGGGAGAAATAATTTGGAAGGAAATAAATCTCTAGCGATGGCTACTCAGAAGAGAAGAGCAGCCAGTGAGCATGGATGATCTAATATTAATAAATGCCACAGATGATGCACTGAATAATCTCACAGTTGTTTTTGTTATGCTATTAAGTTTAACTTTAGGCTTCCAAGAACCACAGGCACTTACTTTTTTGGGGTGTGTGCATTGCAGTGAGACTTTGACTGGAATATCAGTACAAGGATTGAAGTATACTCCAGTAGCATATCATGATTATGGCACGATTGATCTGTAATACATGGGCTGATATGGCTGGAAACCTACTGAGTACCAAAGGAGCCTTGCACCCCTTCAGCAGAGCAGGATTCAACCTCAGAGTGGCTGCTGGCCAGGGCTCTGCTGGCATTGTAAACCAGGATAACTCCTGCCTCATGATTGACTGAAGTGCTGTCTAAAATAACTTACTGCTATACAATTGTGTCAGACCAAGAATGGACTTGTGTTTGTGTTCACTGAGGACCTCACCCGTTCAATTCATAGAATCACAGAATGGTTTGGGTTGGAAGGGGCCTTTAGAGGCCATCCAGTCCAACCCCCCTGCAGTGAGCAGGGACATCCCCAACCAGAGCAGGTTGCTCAGAGCCCCATGCAGCCTGGCCTTGAGTGTTTCCAGGGATGGGGCATCGACCACCTCTCTGGGCAACCTGGGCCAGGGTCTCACCACCCTCACTGTAAACAATTTCTTCTTTATATCCAGTCTGAACCCACCCTCCTTTAGTTTAAACCGTTACCCCTTCTCCTGTCTCAACAGGCCTTGCTAAAGAGGTTGCCCCCATAATTGGGGCATAATTGGCCCCATAATTCATACTGTCTTCATTGTTCTTTATCCTCAATCTGGTGGCTGAGGACAATGAATCTACTCCAGTTTGAATTAGGTTGGGTGCAAGCAATCTTCAAACACAGAGGACCCTTTTCTGCTGTGACTGATCCTCCATCTTGTGCCTTCTATTTCTTCTCCAATCTATCATCTTTGCTTTGGGCCCTTTACTCATATCTTGTTAAAGCTGTTGAATATGAGACCATTTCTGCTCAATCCTCAACTGCAGTCAGGAGTTGAATGGCAGATCTAGACCTTAAATCATAAATTCCCTAGCAGTTTTGCCCCTAAGACTTTTATTATGGACTTTTACAATGTCACTTTTTCATTCTGTTGTATATGCAAGGTAGGTAAATACGAATTAGCTGAAGCCTGTTATAAATCTGATTTAACAATTAATCGATGAAAGATGCTTCCTAATATAATATTGCAGCTTTGGCTTAAATAAAAGACAAGTAATTAAACTGTCTCATTCTCTGCTGTTGGACTTGAGTCTGCAGGGACTGAAGAACAATGGCTGTTATTTTTGTGGTTATTCTGTGCCATGGAACAGAGAAAATGAACCTGGAAAATATACAGGAGAGGTTTGACTGCTGATCACCAAACTAAAATTTGAGGAGATGGAAAAGGAAGATTTGGGGAAGGTGTCCCAGGCTGCTTATGCAGTGCTGGGATATTGGTAGGGAAGAGAAATCTGTGCTGGGAATACAAACATACCCAGGTCCTGATCCAAGGCCACTAAAGGTAATACACAGGCTCCCACTAACTCTGTCTGTGTCTTTGTGTTGGACCAGACTGTTTCTTCCACCCTCCGTGCTGAGCCTGGGGCTGGAGTGTGTTTTTGCAGTTGAGTCATCCAGCCTCTCAGAATAGGAGCCTAACGTTAATGCATCTGGAACAGCAAGAGCCTGGCCAAGTGCCTCTTCTGATTTGGTGAAATATTGTTGGCAACTACCAAGCATTTTTAAACCAGTCCTTCATTAAATACAGTTTTATATGCCAAAGTATGCCAATTTCACTTTATATGCAAACTATTTTAAGGAGACTTATGTGCAGACTTATTCATGGTAATAGCAGGAGCTGCACTGCCATAGTCAGGCCAGGATATTGTTCCCCGGGGGAAGAGAACTGGCATTTGCTGTGTCAGGCAACGTAAACATGAGTGCCTCTTATTTCTGTCATCTTTCATCCACCCCACCTATGTAAGCCTAGATCTGGCCACAAAATCTCAGTCGTGTGGATTCCCACTGACTTCTGTGGGGCTCTTCTGACACTGAGGGGCTTCTCCAAACTGAGCTTAAAGTGCTGAGGCCTTTCAGGGCACTGGCTGCTCTGTTCTGTGTGAGTCCTAGCTGGTGTTTCATGCAGGGTTGTACAGCAAGTGATGGCGATGCTATTGATGGTGGCTTCTACCTTTATGGGAGGGGATAAATGCCAACTTAGAAAGTTAATTGTAATTAGCCAAAATCACTTTCCAGATTATTTCAAGATGATACTGGCAGTAGACATAAGTAGCAAACTTTCTTTTCCAAACACGTTTGGAAATACTGTATGGTTGGGATCAGTACTCCCCTTTTCATACTACTGTCAGACTTGCTGAATTTGGCCTTCTAGGATTTTGCTGTTCAGCGTTCACAGAGCTTATGTGCGCCTTTCCCTCTCCACAAACTTCAGGGGCTTGATATAGTCTCCTTTGCAAATCCTTCCTGTGGAGGAGAGGAGGAACCACATGGCAACACCAGGCAAGAACCAACTTCACAGCTACCGCCTGCAGTGAGGGAGTGAACGTGTGGATGGAGCGGTTTTACTAGCATGAGAGCAATCCCAGACAAGGGGAGGGTGATAGGAATGTTCCTCTGCACCCCTCATCCCAGCCATTATGTTCTAGGAAAAAGGGCAGGAGCCACTGAAATCAGCAGTTCTTGGCCTGCCAAGGGAAAGCAAGCTTACATGCAGCCAGGATCCTCCTTGGCCCTGGACCAGCTTCTACATATGCTGAATCCTCCCAGTGGGTGAACAAGCTGCAATTCTCCTGTGCCCTCTGCTGAGATGGGGGAATTGGCATGTGGCTGGCTGGTCCAGATCCTCTCTTCCTATAGTGGAAATATGGAGGTAGCTGGATCTTACAGGTGGGAATAAAGGGTGTTTGACAGGTTTTCACACCTTAATGTTAATGCATAACTGCGTCACCTTTCTGGAAAGAGATTGCTAGCTCTCTATTTGCCCATGACCTTCTCTAAAAGGGGGTATGTACTCCAATTCCAGCAGGAGTGACTTTTTCAAGGACCATATATTTTTCATGTGCCTTACCCTATGTGCAAATGTGGAGCCCATTTACTGAATGCAGGTCATGGGTGAATTAGGCTGGAATGGAGTCTACCCTGGGGCACTTGAGCTGCGGAGCTGGCAAGCACACCAGTAACATGTGAATGCGAGTGTTTAGGTTAGGAAATGTGTCTATCCCAAGCTGGCTCAGGGCTTCTCAGATAGGCAACTGAAGTAGTCTTGTCCTCCAATTGTCAGTGGCTGGAGAAGGGGCATGGGGAAAGGGAAGGTGCAGTAAAGCATCAGGGTAAAGTAGGCACGAGACTGTAGCCGTTTTGTTGTACCTACTTGCTTATCTTGTCTGTGCCGAGGTGGCCCTGTGTCAACCCTTCATGCTTTCTGAAAGATGCTAGGTATTTGCAGTGCTGATTTGCAAGCCCTTCATATGAAGCTGTTCCCCTTCTGTTGCATGTATTTTGTAGAGTGCCAAGGGTAGTGTCACTGACTAAAAACACACGTTTAAAATGATATTTTAATGCAATGCATTAAGGTATCATTTGACCCCAGGTGGGGGGTGGTGGATGAATTCTATTTTTTGTGCACTCAAAATTTTTAAATCATTTTGGATGGATCTGAAACAAAATACTGAGTTTTCAAGTTCAGCCAGGGAACCAAAACGTAACTATTTGCACAGCTGTAATCGTACTTCAAAGGAGACATGACTGCTTCTAAAGCCCCAGGTATGTGGAGAGGGCACTGCAGCCCCTGACACGAGCTCTGCCTCCCTTCTCTCTTCATCTGTGGAAATGCAGGACCACTGCCCCACTATTTAGATGCCCACTGTAGCTTCCCGACTAACAGGTTGCATTTTACAGTAGGAAACTCAAGGTATGTCTCCACTATTTTGCCAGCAAATGTAGCTCCCCCTTTGCTATGGGCTGCTGTGCTGCATTAATGTCGTGCTGACCTTGTCCTTACAACTCCATCAACGTAATCCTCTTCCCTGTGAAAAATCTAACTGGCATTAAGATGCAGCCAGACGAGGCTGTGAGGAGCTGAGGGCAAGGGTGAGGCCACACTTACGTGTGCACACCTGCCTGGGCCCCAAAACTTCTGCCTACAATTCCCTGTTTATAAACAAATAGGAACAGCTTTTATCCCATTAGCAGCAGTCCAAAAAATTGCGTGAGGATCAATGGGCTTTTTAAAACAAAATTTTCCACAAAAAGTTACCTCTGTGAAAGTATTACTTATGAAAACTTTTTTTTTTAAGTTATAAAACTTCCAGCAAAATTGTTTATCAAAATATTTTTGTCTTCTGGTAGTCAAAATGTACTCTTAATATTTGTGTTAAAAACTTAGGGAACCTTCTTAACCTTATGAAGGTTTGGAAAAAAAAAAAGTCTGCTTTAAGTGCTTTCAGAACAAAAATAATTAAAAATTCTGTTTATTTTTATACCAGCAAAATAGGTTTATGTAATTTAACCAGCTTGTCCCTTTGGCTTTCTCATAGCTCCAGTTTGAGCTAGAGTCCCAAGGGATGTGGGCATTAAGCAGGCTTGGGAGCGCACTGCTCATGTGGCAAGGTGGAAGTTTCTTCAATCCCATCTGGACCTAATCATCCTTCTATATATTAAAAAAAAAGCTCTCAAGTGCAGGCTGCTTAGTGCTCATGCTTAGAGATTTTCTTGCTATTGAAGTGTAAAAATATGCCTTTTTTTTAAAGACATTTTTCTTCTTTGCAGTTCTGTCGTAGCCTATTCTGCCAAAAGTGCTGTGATGGATGGTACCTGCTTTCTCCAGAGTCTCTGTGTAAGGACTGTTTCATGTTATGTTCCTTTCAGATGAAAATGAGAAAGACGGGAGCTGGGAAAAATGAGGAAAAGGGGACAGAGGCCAAAGGTCCAGATAATCTGGCAAAAAGCCACATGGACCAGTGTGGCTCATTGGAGAGTTTGGCCTGTCCAGTTTACATCCGCAACTGGGTTTTACTGGAGATGGGGGAATTGCTGAAAAGATTGCAAAGACTGCAGCACAGCAAGGCAGCTCTGTGGGGTCTGGGAACATGGAAGAGAAAGTTTACCAAGTTAAACCCAGTGCATTTCTTTTTTTTTTTTCCCTTCTTTACTATTGAGTTGTATATCTGATTTTAATGGGCATTTATTCCCAGCTTGCTTTATAGAGTGGTTATTAAAAAAACAGCCTCTTAAAAAATTATTAAAAATTATGTTTCCATTGGCAGGGGAACATTTTTACAAACAAGGAATGTAATTACTTTTTTAACTAGTGAAGGACCTGCCGTTTCCTTTGGTCACTGACACAGTGTTGCCTCTTTTTTTAATGACTGGGTGCAGAAAGGTTTTTTAGGGTGGGTTGTTTGTTTATTTTTTATTAAAGCTTTTGGGAGGCTCCAGCTTTAGCACAAGTTTGTTAAAGCAGACTGGAGACTTCTGGGGCGCTTACTTCTCCGGCAAGGCTGTTCGAACAACTCTGTGGTCTGGGCAGATGGCCAGCTGGATGTATTGATAACTTTGCTGGAATGATCCAAGAAATTTTTGTTGCTAAGTTGTATCGTGACTGACAAATCCTGCTCAGCAGTGGTTTGAGATA
>VZTV01044973.1:0-22612 GCA_013400875.1 Anhinga rufa | reverse complement strand
TTCCAGAATATTTTTTTTTAATGTGACTCATCCAGTTTCCTAAGAGAAAGTACAGCTTATTCAAACTATTCTAAATCTATTTATCCAGGCAAATATTTGGACATGTAAAACAGTAGTAAAGTGCTACGGTGTCTATCAGGACAGGAGAGCACACAAAATCTTTGAAATTGCGCGTCTCTCCCTGGTGTGTTTTATCTGGAGGTATTAATTGGCAAAGAGCAATGTAGAAACATGATTCATACACATACACATGCTCACGCAGTAGTGAAAGCTTTGTACATGTTTGAGCTCCTTTTTCTCAGCACTAAATTTAGTTTGCACAGGCTTACTGCTTTATCAGATGCTTCGCCACGAAGGGGCTTTGAGGTTAGGTAGCGGCATGTAGATCTCTCTCCTCCGTGTCACTGGTTCAGTCTTTAAAAACCAAGAGTTGTCATGAGCTGATGCCTGTGTAATGGATTCCTCAAAAGCAGCTGGTATCACAGCTGAATTTTTCAAGTTCTTACATTTTATCCAGAATAGATTGGATGTCTGAAACTTACCCTTGAGGAGGATTTCTCATGCAGCTGCTGATCAGTCTTGCTCCTTAGCATGACTTGAAAGACCTTAGAGCAAGTGATGTCACTGCTTGAGCCCTTCTTGCAACAGAACAGGCATCGTGCCTGCAAGAGAAACACCTGGGAAGAAGTCGTGAAGATTTTTGGACTGGTCAGAAATTTCAGTTTAAACTTTTTCAAGTTCCGTTCAATGGGTCTTGACAATTTAATGCTTTCATCATGGAAGAGAGTTCAAGAGAGGCTCCTCCTGTCCCCAGAGGAAGACTGCCCTTTCTTTTCTGGAGACTTGTTCTCTGAACTGTTGACATAGGCTACTAGAGCCCACAGGGGGTGACGGGAGGTATGAATTGCCATACGAGTGGTTACAAATTTGGCAAGATTTTCTTGCTGCCAGGGCTACAGATGTGAAAGGCTGGGATTTGTTCTCCTTTTTTTTGGCTTTAAACTTTTGGCTGCCTGAATTAATGTATTTCTTATTTATTCTGTAATGAAGACAGAGGCCTGAATTCATATGTTGTTTTTTTATTTGCATTTTCACTACAGTTAGTCTAATTTCCTTGTTGCTGAAGGCCATTAGTGAGGAGCTGGATGACTTGTCTAGGTTTCTGCTTTTTGTAGTTTTCCAAAGCTCTATACATAATAAATCAGGCACCATTTTTGCTTCTGCAATTAACTAATCCACAGCGTAACAGAAGCAGTAGAATTGATTGAATACATCAAGTTTTAAGCCTTAAGAAAAAAATGGAACAAAATAAAGAAACACATTTGTGGTGATGCTTTTTAAAATTGTTGTCCTCATTCTTACACAGAACTAGCCATGAAATTAGGATGAATAAAAGAATTTGCCACTATGTCACCCTCCAGTCTATCATAACTTGGGCTTGAAGTGAACTTTTGATGTGACACATTCATCTCTGCAGCACACATGGCTTCATCTTTCTGTTCATCTTACCTACAGACAGCAACTCTCTTTGCTTCCCTTAAGGTAAGATGGAGTCCAGCAGCAAAACCAGCAGACACATTGCCTGGCATGGATATCTTGACTTGCTAGTTACAGCTATTCCATTGCAAGACCCCATAATTTTTTCCTTTATGAGGACTTCTCAGTCTCCTTGCTTTCCCTGGATAAGGAAGATTGAAGCAAAGGAAGGTTGAAGAACCTTTCTCAGAAACATCTCTAAAGTTGCTGACTGGCACTGAGCCATGAGTGTTAGTCAAATCCACATTAAGCTGCATTTCAACAAGAAACGGTTTGAGCTCAGACTGACCTCTTTTCTTAGAGAAGAATTTGAAAGTCCTCTCTTGCATAATGGGCTGTGTTGGCACAGCATCATGAAAGTAAAATTGGATACTGGGTTCCCTCTGTGCCAGCAAAGTGTTCCTAGGTCAGAAATTACTTCTGCTAAACTAAAAACTATTTCTTTAAAATATACTTGATGTTTATATGGTTAAAATAGTTTCCTTCCTTGTGATATTTTACCCTACAAACTTCTGTTTTGTACAGAGAGCCATCGGTCATTTACTGTGTAGTTCGTGCTCTAAGGTACTTCTGTTCCTTGCTGACATGCTCAAACCTGAATTCCTTCTGCAGTTCAGATTTAGTGTACTTTTACAGTTCTGCTTTGCAAAGTTATGCTACAGAGACACTCTGTTCACACCCTCAAGCATGTAAAGCTCCTTGAAATCAATGCTTGCATGGAAAGAGTGAGGTTCACATCAGCTCCATATTCTTTTTCACAGTGGCCGTTCAGTGGATACTGCCTGTCACAGAAAGTTATTTGGACACGTCAGCTTCTACAAGGGAGAAGTAACCCTCTAGGATTAGGCGCTAGAGGAAGGTCCTTTAGTGTTCCTGCACATTGGCCAGCATGAACTGGTGGAACAAAAGATTTTATATTTCTTTACAAAAGACAATTTATCTAAGTTCATATGGGCAAAATGCACAATTAACTGCAGTTATTTTTGTGCAACATTCTTCCTCCTAAAGACGAGTTACTGCAGGCTGAGTGCTGGAATTCTCCTTTCCTCCAAAGAGAAAAAAAGCATTAGCAGTTCCACATCTGTGTAATTGTTTCCCAGCTCCCATGTATACCTGCAAAATATTGCCTGCATCAGGACATGGGAGATCATTAAAAGAATTTTTTTTTACACCTCTTTGGTGAATGTAAAAATATGAAGTGAATAAAGTAGCTTCCACTGAAGGTGTGTATAGAAGTTGGGGGCTGTTTCACACCTGTGAGTGTGATGAACATTGCAGTAAGGACTATATATGTTCTGGTGTTCAGACCCAAAGTAGGAAACAACTACTCAGGGAAAGTGAGGGTAGGTTTTACCTGGTTGTGACAATGAAAACCAACCAAGGACTTCAGCATTTAACACCTAACAAGGTTAGGACAAGAGTCACACTAAATTTTTTTCTATGGACTGCACTGAGGTTAATTCCTGCAGTGCACTGCTGCAAGGTCTTCGGTGTACTCAGTGTCTTGACATCTGCCCTTGCACCACTGGCCCTGCAGATGTAACACCAATGGGAGAGCTGCCCTCTGTAATCTCTGATGAGGTAAGCATTTATATTTACTGGTAAGAGCAAGCTCTCTCTTAAACTTTCTGAGCCTGGATCAGGAAAGCATAAGACTCTGTTCCTTGGGAACTGGTTGGCCTTCTCTTCTGGGAATTAGCTAGGCATTACTCATAGCTTTGCTGGGACCTCTCTTTGCCCTCTCCAGATAAATGGCTTTGGAAGAGGAGGGCAGGGCTGTGAGTCTTGGAAGGGATGAAGCACCCTCTGGCCAACCTCTGCTTGGGATGACTGATTTACAGAGCTGGAAGGAAGTTCTGGGGAAGCCACCTACCATTGCTAAGCTGGAGGCCAGTTGATCTCATTTAACCCTGGGACTGCTGGGTGATGATCGTGGATCAGGCTTGCTCCCTGGAAGTTACGGCAGCCCGTGGAGGCTGTGTCAGAGGGGAACATAAACGCACTCTCATGTGCAGGGTAGAGGGAGATCGTTCTCTCCATCCCATTGCAGTTTGTTAGGAACACCGTGTTTGAGAGACAGGGTTTTTTATGATCCTCTCCTGATTCTGAAAGAAATGCTAGAAATCCTGCATAAGCAGGAGATGAAAAGGCCCTTTTCCTTATCTTGTAGGCAGTAGAGGTCAAAAGGCCATAGCCTCTTCCACATAAGAGCAGTGCTATGGGCAGGACAGAGGGCCTTACCTGATCTCTTACCACAGCGATGGAACTGCAGAAGGAATGATGGGCGGTGTGAACATAATCCTTCCTGATAAAATTTTCTGAGCTTCTCTGGATGTTTTACTAATGAAAGAACTTACATGAACCTATGGAAACCAATGGGAGTTTTTCGCCATTGATTTAAAAAGGCCAGGATTTCACCCTATGGTACTTCGGTTATTTTTTTGGTCTTCACTGTCTTTTCCATCTGTTTTCACTGTCTTCTCCATGCACTATTTTCTCTTTGTTGGATAGAGAAGGTACTCCTCCAAGGTACTCTACCCATCAGAGAGGTTTATTTCAGAGATGGGAAGTGCTTGGGCAGTCTTACCTCTGGTTAGAGAGTGGGGATCAAGGCTTCCACTGCCAGCCTATCTCCCATCTGGCCCTACACCTCTGGAAAACTGGAATAAGACATGTTGAAGAGAAATAAGACAATAACATCTTCCTAGTGACCTTCCCTTAACCTCTGCGTCTTTCGTAGCTTAAAGCAATGTTGCACATGAAAAAAAAACAGCAAATACTTTTCCAAAGGCAGTCAGACATTGTTGTTCTTTATTGGCTCAGATCTTTGCTGCCTGGGGCTATCTGAATCATTCTTCTTGCTGAAGTGTAGGGATGATTTTCTTTCTTATAGTGTGAGAAGTTTACATTTATAAGATTCATGCATGAAGGACCAACAGGCATTTAGTTTGGCTGCACAGTAAAATAGTTCGGTGTTGTCATTGCTTCATTACCTTACGCTGGTTGTTACAAACCAGCTTCATCACAGCTATTGATGCTGCTAAAAATCTGTACCCGGGTCTCTGCACACTGACACATGCTGTAAAATGTACAGTTTGCACCAGTTGTTGCTGTATGCTGGTAGCAGCCGGCATGTAAAAAAAAATTTCTCTCTCCTCCATGTTACTAAATTTGTATTGTGTGGGTGTTTGTATTTTCCTATTTTAGCGACTTTGAAAACATCTAACAGGGCAAAAGGAAGCATCAGGGATGCAATAAGGAGAGATGAGATGCTCGGGGAGCATGGTTAGAGGCACAGCAAAATAAACTTTGAAGTGGAGTGGGACTGAGCAATGGGTCCCCCATCGGCCTACCCTCCTGGCAGGCAGGGCAGCAATCTTTCTTGTCTGTGCACGACCCAGCTAAGATGCATTTCTCTGCAAGCCTAATTACACTGGCTCAATGTGTCACAGCCCTCTCCCATCCTCTGAAATAGGCTTGGTAATTTTGGATATGTGTAGCTAGTGTGGGTTGAGTATTATGGTAAGACAAGGTAGGGAGAGAGAAAACCTTTTATCAGATAAAGAGATATGGCTGGGGAAAAAATTGCATTTTTTGGGTGTACAAGCCTATCCCTGTTGTAAGCAGCAGGCTGTCCTCCAGGACATGGTTATCCTTCACATGGCAGCTCTGGGAGATTGACAGATAACAACAGCAGCTAAATTGGTAAATGTTTCTGTACATTTACTGTCAATAGCATCTAGCTTGCTTTCCCTGAGCATGTTTTTCCTTAACTCTTTTTTTTTTCACTTTAGCCTTAAAAATGGTTGGAAAATTAGATTTTTATTGATGGAAGAATTGCACATAAGCCTTTGCTTTCACCTACGTTTTCAATGGGAATAAGTCTGCTGCAACCTAGCTTCTTTTTCTGGTAGTGTTAATCATTTCTGGGTTGGTTACTCAATGCAAACTGAAAAATAATAACAATTTCCTGAAAACCGGGGGCTGTCCCTGAACACATCCTTTTGTAGAAAATACCTCTTTTCTTTGGGGGAGGGAAACTTTTAACTGGAAAACTTTCAGCCTATTTTGATTTGATTTTTGCCTTTTCTACATTTTGGCTCTGGTTCCACATCAAATCATTCAGTTTTGTCTGTGCCCCCTTCCTCCCCATCTGCTGCATTCTAATGGGAAATAAATCTCCAAGCTCTTTTCTCTTCCTTACCATCCCGTAAGTCTTCTGCTCTCACTGAATGACTGAGATCATACATCTCCTTTTATAAAACACTAAAAGTACCATTTATATTTTTTTTCCCAGAATCCCTTTTGACTGGTGTCAGATTCAGAAACACTAACAAAATAAACCTCAAGGATAAAAAGATCCTCCTGGTTCTATCGGCAGTAAAGATCCTTTTTCAATGGAGATGGATGCTCTGGCTTCTCTCCCTCCTCCAGCCACCTTTTTGTCTCCCTCCCAAGCCAGAGCAGTCTCTCTCTGTGTACAGTGGGAAAGAGGCTGGCTCATGTGTGGGCTGTGGTCACACCACACCACACCACACGCTGTGTTTCCCTGTGCTGTGTTTTCTAGTCCAAACCTCTCCCTAAGCCAGTGGATCTGAGTAACTTGAGTTTCATGGTCCAGGATATGCCTTGGACAATGCCTTTCTCAGAGCATAGCAAGCCCTTGCCCAATGTCAATATTGCAGTGGTTTCCAGATCATATCTGCCCTGTTTTGTGTCAGCCTGCCAGGGACCTGTGAGTTGGGCTGGGGCCCTCCAGCAATCACCAGGGCCACCGCCACCCTGCATGCAGCAGCATCCAGACATCCTATTGCCTAATCAGAGCAGCACGATCTGCGTCAGTCACCTCACTGATATGCTCAGAATTACCATTTCTGACAGCTGAGGGTCCTAATTGTTGAGTTGCTGAAGGTAAGTGCCTGTACCTGAGCGAAGTGTCTACTGCAGGTTAAAGCTTAGGCTGTGAAGTCCTTCCTCTTCCCACCAAGCACGTCTTCTGTTGGCACACTCGATCGTAGCCATGCCAGCTTGTGGTGGGGCGGGCTGGGGTCATGGCTCTATGTCTCCTTCCGTTGGCAGAGTTGTTGGATGCAGTTAAAATTGCACACAAGGAGTGGGAAGGTGCTTTTTCTTTATTAACCCCTTTTCACTACAGGACTGCACTTGAAGTGATCTTCCTTGCTTGCACCTCCCACAGGAGGATGAACTCCTAAGCACTGTAGTGTGACTTCAGCTGGGGCAGTGTCATGAACCCACGCTGGCTCCTGAAAGCGCCTTGGCTGTGCCAACCGACCTGGTTTGAGTGCACAGTGCCTCCTTGGGGAGATAAGGCACTGTCAGTGTTCAAGGCTGGTGAGAGATCCTTCCCTTAAGGAAAGGCATTGCAACCTTCAGGGCTACCGTTCGGCAGCACCAACCCTCCCAGCTTTCTGACAGATCCTGTTCATGCTCATCTGTCCTGAGCACATCCACCTGCTACCAGAGGCACTGAGCTGTGCTGGTAGCATGGGGGATGAAATGAGAAGGGAAAGGGAAAAAAGCATTCAGTCCCTGTCAGGTGGATGAAAACTGTTTTCCTCCTCCTCAATCCTGCCTCTTGGAGAACATACCAGACCTTTTGTCTCCTTCCTCCCCACCCGAGCTGAGAGAGATTCGGCTGACACATCCAATGACAGATAGATACCAGCATGAGCAAATTGTGCTTGAACTTGCTCCAGAGAAAATTGTTACAAGGCGTGCGCAGGCTCAGCTGCACTGGGGAGAGCGCAGATCCCAGTCAAGTGTTGGTGTCATTTGCAGACGCCACTGTGAGGGGATGGGGAGGGATGAACAGATGAGTGTTTTGAACTCTAAAGGTTACTGTAGAGAACATGAAATAGGGCTCTGTGTTTGACTTTTGAAGAATATTCTCCATTTGGGAAAAATTCAGGTGAAATCAGATTAATCCCTACCACATGGATTATTTTTTTCATCTTCTGGTTTTGTTTTCATTTTTATTTTATTTTATTTTATTTTATTTTATTTTATTTTATTTTATTTTATTTTATTATTTTCAAGTTGATTACTTGTTTTCTGTGTTTGGGTTTTTTTTCCCCCACAGGAAGTTCTTGAATTCTTGATGTTCACAAAAGCTTTGGTTAATGTATATGCTGAGTCTTCATGGTATGAGTAGAAATTAGGGAGAATGGATATGAAAGCATTTTAGAGCTGTAGAAACTGTTTATGAGAATAAAACTCTGATAACAAATCCCAGATGTAAAAAAAGAAATTTAAATGCAAGAACTTGAAAAGCATATCCTTGCCTGTCCAAATAGCACTTCCAGGCTGATCTGCAGGAAAGGCTGCAGTAACTCAACTCATTAACTCATTGCAATTTAATGAAGAGCTATGCATGCTGGCCGCCTCCATCACTCTGCCAGTCTGGTCTGAACAAACTTGCTGTCTTCCAGAAGACACACAAACCTGAACCCTGCAGAGCTCTGCTTTCAGGGCAGCGGGGACTTCCTTCCAGACATCTTATTTTAAGACGTGAAGAATATTTGGGGATTAAATGCATACCATATTAATGATCTCTCTTTCTTTTGCTCTTTTTCTCTCTCTCAATCTGTCATGGTGATATCATGCCTCTCCATCCTCTGGCCTTAGAAAGGCACTCATGTATGGGACTGCTCAGCCATCCTTCAGGATGTTCAGAGATGCAGATTCACTCCCTCCATCAGGCACCTATTGAATCTGTTCAGGCCACGTCTACTAAAAAACTGGACTTTGCAGCCAAGAGGACAGTGAGAGATGGATGGTGCTGGCTTGCAGCCACTTCAGAGGACAGAGGCAGATCAGCCTGCCATGGACAGAGACAGACTAATGAAACCTGCAGGACTGGCATGCAATTACCTTGTTTGCCAAACTCATTATAGAGAAATCACATATTTCCAGTATACTGCCCCTGGGCTCAGAGACAAAGCTGTCAGATGGATTATGAATAGTTCTGGGCCAAATTCAGGTAGGGTGTAGTTTTGATGAAGTTGGTTTGCTTGGCCCAGCTGAGACTAAGGTCTGGTCCCTCACATGGTGGCTCCATCCCCAGGACCACTCAGGGTGGCCTCAAGACCACTGTGTTACACGAGAGCACATTGATCCTTGCTGTGCTGCTCCAAAACTTGTCAGAGCAACACACTGCAGTAGCATTGTCACCCCAGCGCACATGCCTTGTGGTTCGAACCTTGCTGATTCTCAAAAACCACCAAGTACGTATGTGGGAGTCTGAGCCAAATCTGATCTTACAATGTCAGCTGAAAACCAGCAAAATCCATAGCATGAAAAAAACCCCTTTGCCTCAACAAAGAAATGCAGCAATACTTGGATTATTTGGGGAAATGCTTGATTTCAGATAGCAGATACTATTTTGGCCTTGGCACGTTGGTCAAAGTCCAGTTACAATTTCTCAGGGAGGTGCTGGGCTGTGGTTTAGAGGCAGAATCCAGGTAAAAAAACCCTTCGTAAGAGCTGGCATAAAGACCTGCAAAAAAGGAACTGCTGGTAGTGCCAAACAATAAGTTTCCAAGCCCCAGGACCACAACTTCATATTCCTGAATGCCATTTACTGGCATTTACCCATGAACTCCTTACCCACAAGCGTGCAGGTCCTCATCCCCTGGCGTCCCCACAGCAGCTCCAGCTGCTCGCACCACCCTCCAGCCAGGTGGCCTCCACAGTGGTGTGGGCTCACTCTGACCCACCGCCCTTCGGTGGGTGGGAGGCAGGATTTAAGCGAGTGTGGCAGCCTGGCTCTGGCGAGGGGAATGCAGCTCTGATGGTGATGTGTGTGGACTTGTCTTATTAGCAGCAGCCTTGGGATTGCCATTGCTGAGATGGTCCCAGCCACTGCTCGTTCACAGTCTCCAGACAGCAGTCTGGAGCCTGAGCAAGCAGCCTGGGGAGCTGTGTCAGAGACAGCAAAGTGCACTGAAACATATATTATGGCTGCGAAGGCTTGTTTGTAGGACTTGCCCCAGTGATGGGCTGTTATGGGAAATGACACATTGATGTTGAAAGCCTTAAATGTTCCTTGGGCATATTGACAAAAACTGCATGCTTCTCCTTAGGCTGCTGAAGCAACAGGGAAGAGAACATTTGCTTTCAGCTAATAAAAGCCGTTTTTAGTTGTTTTTGTTTTGTTTTCTTTTGCCACTGCTGCTGCTGTGAAAAACAACCCATCCTCCTGGAGTGCATCAGTGGGCTGCAGGCATGTTTCCCATCATTTCCTGATGTCCTCAGGGGCTTTTCTGGATGCATCCTACCTCACTTCACCCTTGCTATGGTTTTGATGCTGGCGCCTTGTCCTTTATCCATCAGGTAGGTTGTCATCTCCTGGCACCTGACCTGCTTCAGGTGAGGACAGAAACTCCATCCCCAGCAAGGAATCACAGTGACCCAAAGTCAGCGTCAGCTCCTTGCACCCAGCAAGGCTTGGGCACTCTCAGGCAACCTCCTGACCAGCTTCTTTCCTTTCCACCACTTAATTCCATGTTTATCTGCCAGTTCAGATGAAACCCCAGCGGGACACTACAGGAACGAGCCAGGTTTCATTATTCAGCTGTAAAAGGCAGACAGACACCAGAACTCTCTGCAGAGTGTCAACATGGAATTTCAGAGGAAAAAAGTGGCCTTATCTTCCCATTTTACTCCTCAAAAGTGGTAACAGCCCAACGTAAGTCATACCTAACTTCAAGGAACCCTCTACAGGTGATATTGGGAATCAAAGCTGTCTTTAGGTATTTGGAAATGCCTAATTTAATATTAAGTCCATAACTTTAAATTGGCGTATGCAGTTACATGTATATGTGGCAACACACAGATTTTTCTGCTGAAGTTTTGCGTTGCTCAGTGCTTGGGCAACCCTGCAGTGTTTCTCCCTATTCTTCTTGGGTCCTTTTTCACAGACCCTGTGTGGGATTCAGGTTTACTGCTTCCCAGCTCTACTTCTCTGTGGTACCTGTGCTTCTTGGTCATGACTAGATTTGTAATTTTTTTTAACAATATCCCAGACACATTGTACAGTGTCTTGGTTTGTAATTGAGGAACTGAGACACAGAAGAGCTGTGAATAATGTCCACTGATGTTTCTTCTCCCAACTTGAAAATTGTTGGGGCTGATTATTTATTTATTTACAGTACTTTTTCTTTTTTTTTTTTTTTCCTAATGGATTTTCACAGCTTTCTGAACATTCAAATCTACAAAACTGTCCCTGGATGTCTCAAACAGTGGGAACAATTTGCCAGGGGAACACTTAACCCTGGGAAGTTTTTTCCTCATTTCTCTTATGGCTTTTGTGGCAAATGACACCAGGGTCCTACGGACAGGGTAATCTTCCCATCAGAGCCCTGATGTGAGGACTCTGGTGCTGATAGTGCTCCCCGACGGCTCCATTTTGACAGAGTCAGGTAGAATTTTGATGCTTGAGCTAGGGGGTGATATATGGGAATTTTGTCAAAATTTTGCTACTGAAGCTGCTGGCTTATGCTTATAATGTTTCTTGTCTGATTATGTACATGGTTGGAGAGTTAATTTACTCTGTAATTAATCGCTTGCCTGTTCGCCCTTGCTAATCTTCCCTTCCTGTTTTGTCTTTTATGGCAAGGGGTTTAGTTTTCTAACATGCAACATCTCTCATTCATTTAGGTTTCTCTTTCTAGATGTTTCATGGCTTGTCTATGTTTAGGAAGGGAGCTGATATAGCCCACCCTGGCTGCAGTCAACTGTGCCATATTATCACTGTTGTTGTGCTACTGAAGCAAGACTTTGCTGGTCATTGTTTGTTCTTCTCTGGAGCCAGGTTTTTGCCTGAATTTTGTGCATTTGGTACCCTGTGGGGCTTGGGCTGGGGCAGACTAAGGGTTTCAAATGGCCTGTAATTTCTATGGTAGCTGGGAATAACCTATGGAAGATGGTGGCAGGACAATATCCTGTAGTTCAGTTCACTTCTGCCTTCTCAAACTCCAATCTACATTTTAAAACCAATCCAACAGCTTACCCAAGCAGCTTTGAAACCTACCCGACCCCAGTATGCAGCCTCTTGACCCTGTTCATTCCACCCCTTCCCCTCTATGAGCTTGTTCGTCTCACTTCATCCTCTCTCACCTGCTTTTCTTGCATCTAGCTTTCAACTGCTCCAGGCTATGATGAGCCACCACTCATGCCTGCCAGCAATTTCAAAGGATTTCTTGAATGTCAGCATCATTTAGGATGCTTTTCTCCAAAAATACCTTTGCTCCAGAAGGACTTGTGAGTTGGAAGGCACTGGTGACATTTTCAAAAGCACCTATGTAATGTAGGAGCTTGGGACTCAATGAACAGCAGTGATGAGGGCTGCCTTGATGACTTACAGGCAATTTAAAATCACTGCCTGTTTTCTTGGAGCAAGCCAGGCAGATGATGAAACATCAGTATGCAAGGATTTGCATTTCTCTCCTGTAGTCCAAACCACAAAATTATCTGTTTATGTAGACAGTGAAGTTGCTGCGTTCATGGTTGTTGAATGAATTTTCTGTTGGATCGGATATGTAGTTTGATGAGAAATATTCAGGGGATAGAGATTTGGGGTGGAGTAAAAGTGTGGTTTTCCAACTGTCTCATCAGGCAATTGAAATGACTGCTTTCAGGACATACCCTTCCTCCCCAGAAGAAACAAAAATTTGAAGCAGTTTCTAAAAGCCATGGTTTCTGTCTAGGACTGCCATGGATCAAGCTGTAGACCATGGGTTATGCGAAAGTGAAGCTGCTCTAGAACTGCTATATGATAGACTAAACCAGCTAAAAATCTCTCCCTGACGCAACAGCAATCACACTCCACTGATGAACTGCAGCATTGCAGGTTGTGAGCCAGTGAGAGGGCTGCTGTAATGTCTGAACAGGTGGAGCAGAGGACGGTTAGAAACCATCCAGTTATGGGAAATCTGAGTCATAAAAACCATCGGATAAATTTAAATACATTATTCTGGCTTGGAGGAGGAGACCATCTGGGTAAGTAGAAGGATGTGTGTCTGACTGAGGGAAGAGTCATTTCAAATGACAAGAGAACTGTCCTGGGCCTGACAAATCTGCAAGACCTGAGATAAAAAAAAGCGGCTTAGAATGACCCTGATTTAATGTTCGCATGTCAAGAATTCAGCTAAAGGACATAATATTAAAATAATTTTCAAAGTGATAAAAGACTTTTGCAGGTATCTGCCAGATATATGAAGGAGGAAGGCCTGGAACTTTCATCAGAACTTTACATTATAAAGACCTTTTTACAGATTTTTAAAGAAATCTTGTATTTGAACTCCAAATTCCATGACAACTCTGCTCTAAACAAAAGGCTTGGAAAGAAATGGGAGGATCTCCCTGTGGCCAGATTGCAGTGGGCTCTGATAGGCTGATAAGACAACCTGGCTTTTAACTTGTTTTTGAGAATTAAGGCTCTGGTTTGCCACCTGGCTCAGGGTCAGGGTTAATGGTTGGGTAGCCAGGTGGTCTCCTGATAGACATCCTCCGTCTGTGTTTGCCCAGGACCCACTGCCACAAGACGCATAGCAAACAGCCTGGTGTTCTGGCTCTCCCTCCTGGCACTTGCGCTGGCTTCAAATAACATGTAACTGGTGTGCTAGCAATATGCTCAGGTCAACTCCAGTCCAACTCTATTAATTTTCACAAAAAGCCAGTCCTGCATGGCAGAATCCCTCCTGGATGCTGGCTAAGGCAAGGCTGAGAAGTGGGAGAGTCAGAGGGGGAGTGGAGATGTGCTGGCTGACCCAAGTAACGATGGAAAGAGGGGCGAGTAGCTTATGATTTACCCAGCACTGAGCTGTGATTGTGACTGGGGGAATGAAGGCAGTGTGAGGGAAACAATCTGAAGTCAATGGCTCAATCCCTCTTGCTGTATTGATGCATTGATTGCCCACAAAGTGCATTACAAAAGTACCCTCTGCCATCATCTCCTGTCATCTTCTCAGGAAATGATGTGCACAGCTTGCTGGTACCACCACTCCTGGGGACCCAGCTTCAGCAGCAGTCCCCAAAGAGTCTAACCTGCGCCAAGCATGGAACAGTGATTGCCAAGGTCAGCAGGGGGGATCCAGGTCTGATGCCATGGCAGGATAGGCTTGGAAAAAAAAATCAGGTACTGCTGCAAAAGATGCAAAGGCCCATGGGGCTTCCTCTCCACCCTTGCTTTAGGCAGTAATGGTAATTCTAAGTTTTATTATATTTTTTACAAGCATAGATCTCAAAACCCTATGGTACAGACTCATCGTTACCATCTTACAGATTGGGTCGCTGAAGCATAAAGAAATAAAATGACTTCCCTGGAACCATTAACTGGGCAAATGACAGGGCTAAAAATAGAGTCCAGATATTCAACCTTCCATACAACCCTTTGCCATTCCTAACTCAGAGGAAAGATGCCAAGGAAGTTAGTTAAAGCAGGTAACAACTATTTAACTGAATATGGTTACTGAGTCCTCTTGGTAAGATGCTTTCATGAGATGCTCCACCTAGATCGCTCAGATAAACCAACATATTTTTGAAGAAAAAATGGTTGACAGAAAGGACAGCAAGCCACATATGGCTGTAGTGTACGTCAGTCACACAAACCCTAATATGTTCAGAAGTTCCAAATGCCTTTTAAAGCTAATGGTCTGTGCACTAATAGCTCCTGGCCCTGACTTCCAGGCTAGCAGCTGGTGCCACTAATTGGTAGCCCCGAGGATGAGCACGTGTGCAGTGGGCAGGCGACTGGATTTCAGGAGCGGCGAAAGGATTAGGATTCCTGCCTTGCTAATTCTATCATTCAGCATAGTCTTTAATCAAGATGAAAAGTCAAGAGACCACGAGGGGCTAACAAACAACAGCTTTGCCCGATTACCGGAGTCCAGCTCGCTCAGACCTGACAGGCATTGCCTGGAACGGCCAGGCCAGTAACAGCTTGTAAAACTGCCTGAGCTGCAGCTGTTCTTCTTCCCTGTGGTGTCTGCTGGACAGTGCTAGAAATAGCATCAGAGAATAATATGTCTGTCTCTGGCCTTTTTGGGGATGCAGGGTCGATTATTTGAGGGGTGGATGTCAAATCGTATAAAAGCATCCAAACACCTCCAGCTAAGCCCAGCAGAGATAAAGAGCCTGTCTGATGTGGGCTTGCTAACACCTGCTAGTGAAGGCATTAGCATCTCTCTTCCTTTTCTCCTTTCTGGTCTCTGCTTGCGGAGTGTTGGAGGAACATAGCCTTGTAAGGCAGGGCCACAGCAGAAAGAGCAAGAGCACTGAAATGGCTAAAGAAGGTTGCCAGAGAGCTGAAGCCATCCAAGGAGATGCCGTGCATTGCCAAAGCCAGTACAGAGCGATCCAGCCCGCAGCCGGAGGGCAGTTTGGAAAGCGGGTGTGTTACTTGAGCTGTGCAAAGGAAAGGATACCACCTGTTTTCTTGAGGGCAGGAGGTTACAAGGCATCCTCTGATGTCCATGTTTAACCCCAATAATTAAGGTTTTGATGTTTCCTGTGAAGCTTAACATAACCTGGAATTAACACAGTCAAACAACATCCGTCTTTGTCCCCTTGAGAGCTGAGCTGGCCCAAACTTGGGAGTTCAAAGTCCCTGCAGCTGCTGAGAATCTCCTTCTGATGCTCTGCAGATGGTCTAGGGCCCGCTCCAGTCTCCTGGATGAATCGGGATAATTTCAGATTGAAAAGCCTTTCGGGAGTGTCTCCCTGCATTGGTGACTGAGGTTTTGTAATCCCCGGTTCCTGTCAGATTTCAGAACTCTTTTTATCTTCCCAGTAACTTCCACTTAGTGGTTGCAGATCATACGGTGGAGACCAGAGTGTCACAGTGAGATACAGAAAGAGATCACCAGCTCTAAGCATACTCATCATTAACCTTCCCACCATTCTCCAGAAATATCCTTTCCCATTATGCTTGTGACTGTGTCTGAACCTTGCTCCAGATGGCAGTGGGCTGAGGAGATGAAATTTTACTGCAGTCAGAGCTCAAAGATGCATAAAAGAGGGAAATTGAGAAATTGCGAAATTGCAATGACAAGGTTGTTTGGGTAGCTTGTGATGTTCTGGCTTTAGAGAAATCCATGCCTAATGTGCCTGCATGGCAAGGTAAACTAAAGACCATATAATTCTATTTAAACTTAACATAACAGGAAGAAACCCATGTCTCCTGGACTCCTTGCTCTCTGCAAGCATGAAGTCTAGTTGCTACATGTGTTGCTCAGTCACTCCATGTTAAAGAGCTTAGGATAAAGTATTTCTGGGATTTGGTTACTAGAGAGATTAAAGGCCTGGCTCTGCCATATTCATACTTTCTTTAGACAAAATCATTATCAGGCTTAATGTGACCATTCAGGGGTTCATGGAGGACAATGACTCCCTTGGTCCTTGCACTGCCCCATCCTCTCTTCCTGCTCCCCTGCTGCTGTAGAGGGAAATCTCTCTGCTTATTTTTTCTAGTTGTCATGAGGCAGAGCTCGAGATGAGGGAGGAAAGCCCCTTCCAGAAGCCAGACCGGAGCTATGAATGGAGTTTGTTTCACGCAGTGACGGGATGAGAATCTGGTATCTGAAGTGCTGGGGCGAGCTGCTCATCTTAGGCAAGGCATGCACAAGTGGATGGTGCCTTGCAGAGATGGAGGTTCAAGAAGGAGTCTCCCCATATTGTGAGGTGTGGTGCTGCACCCCTCTGTATCATGGTCTGGGTATCCCATGTGGGGAGCTGAAGTCCTAACTTGGCTGACAGAAGGGGTGTTGGAGTCTGGACACACCTTGAACTCTCTTCCCACACCTCCACTTCCCCTCTCTTTGTTCCTCCTTCACTTTCTTCATTTGTCACTGTATTTTCTCCCCACACCTCCCTGTTTTGTTTTTCATTTGTTTTATCTTCCTGATCTTAACAGTCCTGTTTCCAAGCCTGGAACATTTAGGAGTGTTTGAACTCAGCAAATGTTTCCTATTCTGTTCAGTGTGGGACTTCTTAAAAGGTTAGCTGCTTTTTAATACAGCATCGGCAGTAGCAGTGCATTGAGGTTAGAGCGTTGTATATTAAACATGCAAACAGATACTTTTCACAATAGCTGCCTCATCTTTCACCATATATTAATAATGCAGGGAGTTCTAGATCATCCGTCCCTGTCATTGCTACTGCATATTGATATAGTCACAAGGACTAGCTGTTAGAGAGCAAAATATGCGAGGATGTTCCCTGACCTTTTCCCTTCCCTCCACCAGTAAATTCTATACTTTCTCTACAGGCAACCACCACTGTATCCTGGCAGCAATATTTTGGCAATGTTCATAGTACACAGTCCGGATATAACCAAGCATAGGGTAAATGCTATTCAGAAAGGTTATGTTAATGTAGATCTTTATGGTCCCCTGACTTATTTATATGATCCTCTTCTGTGCCAAACAGTGAAATCTAATTCCCATTCATGTCCCTGATCTCTGTCTCGCATCACTGCAGGGTTCAAGCACCCATCACTGGGCACAGTCCTACCTGGAAAGCTGTAGGAGAGTAGAGAGGAAGGTGCAGGGGTCCTGGGGAGTTTATTTAGTCCACCCCACAACCCTGAGGCTGCAGTGGACTTCCACAGGATGACATGGAGTTTTGAAGACTGAGTTTGTGGAGAAGTGTATGTCTCCCACAACAACTCTTTTTGTTGAAGAGGTAGGAGGGATCTGCATTGCTGAGCTCCAAAAGTGGGCAGAGGCTGCACAGATGGGACGGGTTGCCTGCCTACAGCTCCTCAGCTACTGCTGGTATGTCCCCAGGGAGGGTCTCTCTCCTGTCTCTGCAGAAATGACTCAAGCCCTAGGAATCTGGGCACCCTCCTCGTGCACTGCGATATCTGTGTAGTGAAGGAAAGCCAGGCCCCTATTTTTCCTCATGAAATTCAAGCTCCCCTTGTTTGGGTACCTGCAGGTGGCAGGACTGAAATGGATGGCACCCCTTTGCAGCAGCGTCCAAGCGGGGCTGGCCCTCCGGGATGTTTGCACACGTACAGCGTGTGTTAGGAAATGCAGGGTCCCAGGGTCCCCCTGCCAGCTGGCAGGCACAGCTACCACCTGCCTGTATGGGCAAACACTGGCAGCTGCCACTGAAATGCTTCAGTTCCCCTCGCGCTGAAAGCCACTGTGCAGCGCTGCCTTGTTATTCCAAACGCAATAGTGATAAATGCTCCTCCTTTAGTCTCCGTTATCTTCTTGGAGCTGATGGTGGTGGCAGGAGCCTAGCTCAGGGGTACGTTTTCCCTCCTTGGTGTCAGAGCTGGATGCCCAGCTGGAGCTGTGCCGTGCTTGCATGGGGTGAGCACGAGGAGACTCGAGCCCTCAGGAGGCAGTTCATGGGGGAGATGACACTGCTGGAGAGATGCATGCCTGGCACCCATGGGCAGAGTCACAGCAAGGGTGCTGGGAGCCAGTCCCTGGGCGACAGCTGGGGTGGGAGTGATGGGTGACTTTCTGCAGAGAGGTGCTGTGGGACTTTCTGGAACAACGAGGACAAGGACTGAGTCTCCCAGAGCTCTTCCAGGCACTGGTACATTATAGCCCCCAGACTGATGTAATTAATGAGACATCCTGCTTTATGTAATAATGTGTTTTGTGTGACTCACTCTAATGAGCAAAAACAATACCATGTGCCTCCTAATGGGACTCCTGGTCTTTATGACCCAGTGTTTGCTATGAATTATTTAAGGCATCTGGAGGGATTTGTGAGTAATAAAATCTGCTGATTCTGTCTCACCTCAAATGACTCCAAAGGTCTGGTTAGCAGCGTTGGTTCTGTTTTGGGCTTGTCCTTCACCTACAGATCAGCCACCTTGAAAACTTCCCCATGTTCTTGTCCTCTACTTTCACTTAGCCCTTGACTATGTTTCCTATGCCTTCCTTCAACTTAAAAAATAAGATGCGTTTTTCTATATCACATGTCTGCCTTGGGTGTGCTAAGGCTAGGTCTGTCAGAAAAAGAAGAAAAGTGGTTTAACTCTTAAATTAAGTACACTAGCAGTAGTCACGGCAGGATCTTATTCAGGGAAGTGTGTGCAAAGTGTGCTTAAGTGCTTTCTGATATTCAAGCTCTTGGACCACATGGGCCCTCTCCCTTTCATTGCAGGTGAGATCCTCAATGCCAGAGAACCACAGGAGTAGCCAAGGCTCTGGGTGGCCTTTCCTCATGGCCATCCAAGCTCCAGACAGTCAAAGGCACCTGGAGCTCCTTTGAAAACCATGGTTATAAACTCCATCTTGGATGAGCCATTGTGTGTCAGTCATGCTGATCAGCAGGCTCAAGGTAGGCAAAGTGGATGGGAAGTGCCAGCTACCATACAGACTGTATGACCCATTGCAAACCCAGAGGTTCAGTGCCTCCGTGGTTGGTGCTTCTGTTGCAATAAGGAATTTGTTGAGGGGGGAAAAAAACAGGTGAGGAGAGAAGGGAGCACAGGACTTTTTGGCTTTGATGTTCAAAGGAATGAGCAGATCAAGTATCTTCATGGACGGGGAAGCTGGCAATCACTTTAATTTAATGGTAGGGGTTTTGTGGTTTTGTTTTGGTGTTGGTTGGTTTTTTTTTTGAAACCCAAAACTTTCATGTTCACTTTTTCACTTTATGCCTTGAGGTTGTATTGCTTTTCTGGACTTTGAGGCTGTGTGAAGACATTCTAGCTGCAGCCTTGGTACAGAGAGCCTGAAGGGAGTGTTGGAAAGATTAAAGGATGCTTCAGGAGAATGAATGAGAGCAGACAGCCAGGATTTCCCAGAGCTAAGAGCTGGTGCAGAGCCTTAGCGCTTTGTAACAGCTCTGAATCTGCCACAGCCAATGGCCAAAGGGGATAAAAGCAAACATCTGCCATCTGTGACTTTTGACCAGAGAGGGGTGATCCTCCTTATTCCAGAAAATGAGAGTCTGATTTAAAGCACTTCATGCCCTGCTTTTACTGACATTAGAAGGGCACAGATGTTAGAGTAGTGTTTCTATTTTTAGGAGCCTGCTTGAGATTGCAAGCCTACAATAGAACATTGGAAAGGGAACCAGTCTCCCTTGAAGGAAATGAATTCAGAAGCTTTTGTAGAAGCCAAAGGAAAGAGATGGATGTCGGGGTGCTGCAGTGAGTGGGGTTCTGATACTTCCGCCAGACACAAGTGCCTCGAGTTCTTGGCCTTTTCTCTCATTTGGTACACATTGCCTAAATCCTAAAATATCTAACCCAACAAATGTTTGGAAAAAGCAGTTTAGGGGACAATACCGTGAAATACCTATCCTCAGAAAGCAGTGGCTGTTACAAGTGGATAAGTTAACCAGGTGTCATGGGATATTTTTATCCTCTTCCCCTGAGTAGGAGGATTTAAGAACATTTCAAAAACAGAGCCAATGTTAGTTTTAAGCACAACAATTTAAATAGGTCAGAGTTTTTCTACAGCCATCATAGACCAGACCGTTGTGAGCTCCACCCCCTTCCTCTCACATTTAAGGTCACGCTGGGGACTTTAGAGCAGAAGCCAAGGGGATGTGCATGTCAGAGTGAGTGGTGGGGGCATACTCTGTGTGACAGTGTGTCCTTTGGCAGTGGTTATCTATCACTATTAGTTAAAGAAGCCTTGAAGTGTTTTTAAGTTATAGCAGGAGCCAGATCAGGAAGGGTGGTAAAAGCTGCTATTTCATCTGAACTTCCCAGGTGTTCCTGAATCAGTGCTGGCAAGGCTCAGAGGACTGGCAAATACCTGGCCTCAGTAGTCTTAATCGGACATTCTCACCTTCTCATTCCTCCTCTCCTCAAAAAAACCCTAAGAAAATTAATCTGTCTTTGTGTGCATAGTTAAAAAAATACAAACAATCATGTTAACAAGATTTACATTTACTCCTGGTATAATTTTCCTCATTAGGGAAGTTTGTCTTAACCTCTACAACAGACTGCACATGCTTTGTCCAGTAGATTGATGTGTTCTGTGAATTAACAGGTCTTAGTTAGAAGATGACTCAGCTCTGCTCCCCTGAAAGTAATAGAAACATATGGGATATTATGGGAAGAAAATTTTTAAAAATCTGATGACTATAAGAACAGGGATCCACTAAAGCATGATTGCTAATTCTTCCCAAGATGCAAAGTTTAAAAACAATTAGACTGAGGCACAAACTGTGCTAGCAAATCCATCTCCATGTGCAAAATTTTCTGTTAGCAACTGCAAATTGGACAGTGAGTTGAAATTCTCCCCTGTGGAGAAGGGGAAAGCACAAAGGCTTCTGCCCCTCTAAAATCTTGTTTGTCTCTGTGGTACTTACAGAGCCCTCATTAATGAAGTATTTAAGCATGTTACAACCTTATTGCAGCCCATGAGAATAGCATTCATTTTGCAGGCATAAATTGAAGTACAGCAGCTATGTTAACACTTACCTTGGCTTGGCTATCCTGGGAACAGCAGCCTGCAGCATCCCAAAACTCAAATCTGCGCATCCATGTTGCCCTTACGGGCAGGCTGCACTGCAAATCCCATCTGCTGCAGATCTTGCAGTAACAAGATCCTTTTAAGATCCCTGGGCCATTTTACGTCCCCAGCCTCACTCATCAGGTGACTCTTACAAAGCAGATATGCTGGGGACAGGCACAGCCCCAGTGGCTTGTAGCCCCATCTACCTTGTACTCTCAGCCTGCCCTGCAGATACTGGAGCTGAACTGCCACCAGGGCGAGCATCCATATCCCCCACCAAGTGAAGAGCACGGTGCATCTGTAAGTTTGGCCTTTGGCCAAGCCTAAGGGGTGATCTTTTACTTTAGAGCAGATGCAGACTTTAAATGCAGCTTGTTCAAGGTTAGGCAGAAGGTCTGCCGGCAAATCTGGTTTCAAGTCTTTGAAAGCCTGGGGAAGCGGTTAAGTCTGAGGTCCTTGGGTCTTTCTGCCAAATGAATGGCTCTTTATGCCTTGCAAAAGTCTCTCTGCATTGGACTGTGGTGTGGACAGAGCACAGGTAAAAGAGCTGACATTCAGGGCACAGCCCACTAGAAAGAGGAGCAGATTTCCCAAGGTGTGTTTGCAACCTGCTCAGGTAGGAGCCCCTCAGATCTTCAGTGGCCTTCGGTAACCTCAGGAGGAGGATGACACACTGTGGTCCTCCTGATCACAGGCACTGGTAAAGATGACCCAGGAGGGCCTTTTCCAGCTGTAAATTCCTATAGCTATCTATCCTCTTTTGAGAAAAAAAAAAATTAATTTTTAATTTACTTTTTAAAAAATCTCATTGCTTCCAATAATGGAGGTGGCTCAATGCTTTACAGATGAATCAATGTGGAGGAAAAACAAGACCTATTTAGCTGCATGCTTTGATTTTCAAGTAGTGACAAACAAAGATATTTGAAAGTTCTGGCTCAAAAGTACTTGGTAAATTAGATACCTAAATACAATGATTTTTTTTCATCTCTGTTAGGTGAAATGTTAGATGGTTTTGAAGAAAGTCCCAAAACAACAAGGCAAAGATAGAACTATAAAACATGAGAATGTTGGTGCATTCACATGAAGTCAGGAATTTTCCTATTTATCCCACAATTCTTTCCTGGACTGCTTTAAAAGCCGGGAATTAAAGATCATCCTCTGGGGTTGACCACATTCCATATCTGGAATATATTTAACAAGTAGTTTAACATGAATTTTCAGTTCTCAACTTTCACCAAGAATTTTGGTCCTGAGATTTTCTGCCCAGGGTGTTAAGGATAAGGAAGTTTTTTCAATGGGCAAGATTTTGTTTTAATAGAAACCAATGACACCAGATAGAAGTTTCCTTCCAGAAGGAGCTAAACTCAGCAGTTGCCATCCTGTGTATTTGAGCACGAAACTTATTTGCTGTCACTACGACTTTGAACATGTTATTTAATCAGTCTGTGCCTCCATTTCTCCTCCTCTGTGGAGTAAAAAAGTGTCCACACACCTTTGGGTAGTTTACTGATCCATGTAGTCAAAACCCACTGGCTAAAATATTAAGGATGACTCATCCTGTTGGATTTTTTTTTTAGTTATTTCACAGAATCACAGAGTAGTAGGGGTTGGAAGGG
>VZTV01044935.1:0-20353 GCA_013400875.1 Anhinga rufa | reverse complement strand
ACACACACATACACACATACCTAGAGACTGGTATGCTGTGTTTCCTAAACTCCACAGAAAACTGGCCAAATGGTACAGGAAAAGTTAGTATCTGTCACTTTTATGGTAAAATCTCTTCTTTTTAGAGCTTTCCTTCAACTGTATAAAATACAGAAAGAAGAGTTGTGGAAGAACATTCCTAGAAGTTACAAATGAAGAAGGTCTCTTGTCTTACTCTTTTTCATACATGGACTCTTCAATAAGCTAGACCATGGTCTTCCCACATCCATGAGCCATGCCTACATTCACCGCTTCCATAAAACTGAGCATGGTGGTTTTAGATCCATGGGGATTCTTACATAAGAGCTTGATTCCAGGTATGTCATGAGCTGTATGTATGTCATGTTCTTTGGAGAAGCCTAGTATACAGACTGAACAGATAGAAGCAATGATTGTACTAGGCATTGAATAAGATATTCTGCCTCCCTCAGTTTATCACACCGTAGCTGGAAGTTCTGAATATACAAAAAGCTTAAAAGCAAACAAGCAAGGAGGAATTTGTGGAATAGTTTTGCACATTCTCACAATTTCTTACAGCCTTCAAACAGGGACTGTCTTACTCCTTTAACTCTACTAGGCATTTTGGAAGGAAAGATAGTGGAAGCAAACTGTGGACATTTTGTACTATCGCTACAGGGAGTGGAAGGGAAGCAGCAATACCTACTGTTATACCTACCCTAGAAGTTCCTAAAACAAGAGGTGCCCATCAGTGTGAATAAGCTGCCATCTTCTTTCTTTCCTAATGTTCTGTAAGTCATTTCCTACAGACCCTACAGGCCAGCAACAATAAATCCTCTAGGAATTATTTTGAAGATGGACATCTCTGGTTTATAAGAAACTTTCTCTACCACATCATTTACACAAAGAAATAAAGTAATTCATATCAGCATTAAATTATAGGCTGTGGTAGTACTGTAACCCCTGCTGGAAAATCTGCATTGTGCAGTTCAGTTGCTAATCAGATCTTCAGTTTAATAAAATTGTTTCTATTTTATGTTAATCATATTTGCAGTTTGCTTCTGGCAGTTTCTAACTGCTGTTCATAAGGGCTTTCAGGATATTGGGGGACTTCACATTCAGTTCTCGATCTGATCCTACTTTGTGCTCCATCATACAATGGACTGCTTAAATAATTATTTTTAAATCATTCTGTGACTATTCAGCTGGAGTTCTATATCACAAGCTATAGGGAGATTGGACACCCTTTGAATACTAATGCAGCATCAAAAACCCTATTTACTAGCAAACACATCTATGGAAAGTGAATTTCAAAGCAATTGCAGCATGCCGACAATGTGTGTGTGATCATTTAAGTCACTGAAGTACCACCACAAGATTCTCAATTAAGCACTAGTGCCTAGATGTAGAGATTGTGATTGAAAAATTGGAGAAATAGCTTGGAGCTATTTCAAGATTGCAAAAATTTTGAATATTACGAAGCAGTAATGTGACATACTGATAGGAGAAGGCAGAAAAAAGTATAGCTGACATTCTGCTAGAAATTATGGGAGTGAATAACTTCGGGCACTTCTCTCATGCTCATTTGGCCATGCCGCATTAACCATTCACATGTGAAAGTGGGAGATGTGCACCTGCAGAGCTTGTAGAGCCAAACTCCTGCAAAGCTTTTGGCAGGGTAGCATTAATTTGAGAGGAATATCTCTTCTTGGCTTCTTGTGTGCACAGACCTTTACCTTAATAATAGTTCAGCTTCAGTTAGAGAAACAGATAGGGAAAANAGGGAAAATCACAGTTAAGAGCTCAGTCAGCTCAAACCCTGCCAAAACCACACAGCACAAAAACCTCTGGAAACTCTCTGGTTTGGATTTCCATCTGTCTCTGCCTTACCACTGGCTGAAGGTACCAAAACGAGAGGAGTCCTAGTTTAGTATCACCATCTGTATACCACACAGCACTCTCAGTTTGAAAAATGCTGACTATGCAGCTCTGCCGTTCCCCCTCCCCTGCCTGTCAAGACAATTTTTGATAGACTAATGAACACTTGGCCAATCTTTCTGCCTTCTGTCCCTTTCCCCACCCACTCATACAGTAACTGCTTTCACAGTAACCACAACAGGCAGAGACATTCTTATACTCTCTTGTAATGAAAATAAAATTGTGGTCTATCCATCCAGCTATCACTAAACCATTTCCCTTAAGCATCTGTAGAGATTTCAGCAGCACAGTGCATTTCTACTGTATGCTGTTTATTTTTCATTTACCCTTGTGCCTTTATTTTGCCTGTATCTGTCTGATCACAACACAGATGGCATTAAATTCGTTGAGCATTCAGAAAAGCGTCTTTCCTCTGGGATGACAAAAGCCTCATTTCCAGTGCAAGTTTAATGCACTCTGTAGTCTGAAGAAGAGCTGTGTGCATTTCCTTGCATTTTCTCCATAAAGGCTGCAGCCCAGAGGCTGAACTCAAAACCCAGAACATGACCAGGGAGGTTTGTCTTGCTGTCTCCCACTTGGGTTCTGTGCTTTAGAAATGAGCTATAACAGTACATAAATGGCATATACGTGCTCTGTTTGTGGCCAATACTTGCTTTCCTGTGAGGTGAATAGTATCTTGTGGGTGTTTTCTGTGTATGGCCCTATGGCTTATACAATATTGCCATATTGGCACAAAATCTTTTGAAATGGACCCAAAATCACCATATCAAAACATTTCTCTACACTAATATTCCACATGACGACTATTGACCACTCCCTTCACTATCATAGATGCACACAGAGGCTACTGGACACATACCAGAGGCATTCATGAATCATAGAATCATTTAGGTTGAAAAAGACCCTTAAGTCATCAAGTCCAAATCTCGATGACCTTAAGTCATCAAGTCCAAATGAAGAAGCTTAGATGCATTGCGGAATGTAAACATCTCTCAGTCTAAACTCTCTCCTCCAGTCAAACCATAAGCAGAAGCGGAAGGATTTTCTCTGTACACGACACCCCCANCAGTCAGAGCACAGACATCCCAGTTACACATTAGTTCACTCCTGTTTCCAGTCCTAGGTCCCTTTATAAGAAACCCAGATGTGAAATAAAAGACATTCCTCTGTTTACTTGGCTCCGATGCGTGGACACTAAAGATAAGAGGACACCAAGTGGCTGACAGTCAGGGTTTACCTGGGACATGGGTCTCAAAGCAAAATATCACAATGCAAGTCAGGCCAAGTACTCTGTAGTTCACTCTACAACGCAAAATCTCTGTCAACTCTATACATACAAGTGGAAGAAGTTGCTTTGTTAAAAAAAAAAAAGAAAAACACCCAACAAAAAAAAAAACAAAAAAAAAACCAGAATTTCTTATGTTATGTGCCCATAGATGGGCTTAGGTCTGTAGTTAAAGCAGCAGAATAGGCTCTGCTAATGTGTAAGTATTAAGAACTTGCAGTTTTCACTAGAGCTGCTTAGTTACCACTATCTACTTAATAGAGAAATGACACTCGATTGAGGCTTGGAGTGCTCATACTGCAAATATTAGTTTGGATTCCCTGGCCCCACTATCTCCAAATACAATGGCAACACATTAATTCTTATATAAAAAACCCAAGTGCTAAAATATGTAATAAAATATGTAACATGTTTGTATCACATTTTAAAGATAAATATAGAATCTATTAGTCAACAAGTAGAATATTAAGTCAGGAAGTCCCTTAAATAATGTGGAGCTCCAGCAATAAATAGTACTATTGTTACTTCATTTTTACTCTGTCAAGATATCCAAGCCAAAACGGATCACAGGAATCCTTGTGACTTGAAGTATTAGTCATAGCTGTATTCGGGGAAATCACATCTTTGATCTCTGCCTGTGAGATGACCATGCTGCACAACTGTTTTTTCTGATAAAGTGTGTGTGTGTGTTTTATAATAGCAAATGATCGCTGCCTGAAATAACAAAGGAAATAGGTCTATGATCTTTTATTCTCTGCTATTGGGTCAGAAACTGGTTTTCCCTTTGATGCTTCTTATCCATTGGGGGATAATGGTTAAGAACTTATTTCAAGGTATGTTAGAACCTTAGAGTAAGGCACATGCGTTGTTAAACTTGCAGTAAGGTTTACCTCGCACATAATTTTAACACAGCAAGCACTAACTTTGCTCAGGTGGCAGCCTGAGATGTTTGCTTTCATGTGAGAGAATGAACAATGATATTTGTAGGAATCCTGACTGCCTTTAGACCACAAAAGATTAAGCAGCAGCAGGGATGATGACATGTTTGCATACTCTATTCACTGCTAATAACCTGCCATTAGGCAACACACTAGCAATAATTCTTTGGCAAGATGAGGGTGCGTCAGGATTTAATGAGGATCAGTAACTGCAAATGGCTCAGCAGCGCTATAGAAGTGAGAGTAATATTTTTGGAGATTATCTGAAAGTTACCACCAAAGTTTCAAAGAAGAGGCTTTCTTTTAATATGGGACTCCGGAAATTTGTACCGGAGCAACTACAAATTTTTGAACATGAGTGTTTTCTACTCCAAAAGTTTCCCAAATGCTTCTGTTTGGGGAGAAAGAATGACTTCCCCAGCGCATCCACTGTGGAAGTGCAACCAATCTGTCCAGCACCTATTGTTCATTACTGTGAATGTGAGAGTGACTAGCAATCTCCACTCCTTCTTATGAAATCCACGTCTGCACATGGATTTAGTGTTACTTGGCATGACTGGCAATTGAATCAAACCACTTTTTTTCTGCTGCTGGAGCATATGGTATCAATTTCATACCAAGTGCACAGGAATTGCAGATCATCAGCAATCATATTTAGATACTGTTTATTCAGGTATAATTGAAAGCTGAGGCAAATTCAAACTAGAGAGAAAATCTGATTAATATTCAGCAGTATTCCTTTGGTAAGGGTAATCTCAGTAATCTAACACTGGCACAACATCAGATTTGTTTTTGTCTGAGGACTAACACCTTTGGAAGCCATTTTAGCTTTCAATCTGATTTCCAACTAATATTTGTTAAGACAGAGAATATTTGCTATCCCCCCACATGTGCTGTTTTGTTGCTAAGCTTCCCATTAAGACGCAAAAGGCTAATTGTAACTGTTAGGTGCTATCTGCAGTGCTGTTTTAAGATAATACTTTTGAAGTCCATACACACATATAGGGGGAGATAACAGCTTTTAGTTCATTTGCTAAAGGAATTCAAACTGTTTATTTTGTATCGTATTTGCTAATCACTGGCTGTTCCTTTGCCAAATTTACCCATGATGGATGGCTACTGAAGAAATAATTAGGTTTTTAGGAATAAGTATATCTAAAATAATGCTCAGTCCTTTTTGCATATCTTCAGCAACTTCTGCATCTGCTCTGTTCTTTGCTTTACTAATGCATATTAATTTTTCTAAATACAGAGTAAACATTCTCCATTCACAGCTGATCTTAGTTTACATTAATTGCCATATAAATTAATATAATATTTTAGAGGTCTCAGCCATTGCTAGATCCACCTCTTATTTTATTTAATGTTTCTCTTAATCTAGCAGTAGGACTACGTTATATTAAAGCCTTTCCCTATTTGACAGTTGTAAGGACATATATTTCCTTTTAATTTCAAAGTCTTTAAAAGTAGTCAGATAACACATAAACTGCATCTAAAGAGCTTCATCCAACTTTTGCCTTACCTTGTTTAATATGATTACAGTTTTCCACAAACCGGTGAAAATATCAGAAGTATTTAAACACAAAATAGCATAACCAGCAGAAGTAGAAATAATCATTATTTTAACATTTTCACATGCACTCATCTTCCAAATTCTTTTTTCAATACTTAGAACATTCAGGCTGACATTACCAGAGCCTGAGGCTGCCTGAAGGTGAATTCCTCTAAAAACAAACAAAAGCAACTAGGTAATTTCTAAGGATCAAGTAAGTGAAAATAGGAGAATTCACCCATTGTTAAATGCTATGCAATTTAATTTGAATGGAGCAGAAAATCAAGTATCAAGAAATGATGTCTGAAAAAAGCAAAGGCTTATTTTTTGTTGAGTAACAAACTTCTGAAAGTCACAGATACATTTTTTATGGAAGTCTCATCTCTAACTTCACAAAATGCTTAGAGGACTTAGAAGCCAAACCAGACAGGGCGAATTTAACTACACTGTAAAAATCTTAAAGGAAATGCATTAATAATGTTTCATTTATTTCATTGTTCAATTTTACTCTTTCACAAAGCTAATGACATTTCCAGTTTTTTATCACTAACCTATCATGAGAAATGCTTTGCTTGATCAATAGGGTAAATCAGACACTAATCTGTTTTGCTATTCTTTTTGTTCATTACCTGGATCCAGCATGCTAAATTCTGCTCCCAGCTGCCCTACCGTAATCCCAAAGTACATTCCAAGGAGTCAAACTCTGTTAATACAGATCTGTACTGTTCTTTAAAAAAAAAACAGAAAAAAATTGCCCATCACTGAAGAAGTGCAAAAGAAGGATGTTTATGTCCTTGAAGAAAATTTCTCCAAGAGTGAGACAGAGTATAAGATTCCATGTCAAATTATGATCACATTAAGAGACTGCACAGACAAGCTACTTGCTCCAGGAAAGCTTCAGTGAAATAGTATTGTGTCAGAAAAGACAGTCAGAATTCACAGGCAAGCATAAGTGAGCAGTTTTCTCCTTGTCCCTGACAATCTGTTGTCATCCAAGATTTATGGAAATAAATGCCTTTAGCTACTGTTTCCATTATTAGATGATCTAAACACGGTTGGGTTTTAGGTGTATATAAGTACAACGGCCTACATAAAGATCAGCAGCAGATATTCGGACTGATTTGTTACAAAATGCAGCTATTCACCTTGAGCTTTCAGTACTGATATATAACAACTCTTAAGTAACAATGCTGGCATGGTCTATGGTTATAAAACTTTCCAGTTACAATTCTGCTTCTGAGACCATTTATAAATTGCTAGCAAGAGCTGGAATGACTCAGATACTCTTTTGGAAGAATGCAAAATAGAAGGTGGCTCTCATTTAATTACATTCAATGTGGCCAAGTGAAACAGCAGTTACCTGGAAGTCATGCACAGAGTGTAAATAATGTAATCACTTGTATGCATTTAAAAAAAAAAAAAAAAAAGGGAGAAAAAGCAAAGTCTGCTTCTGTTAGAACTAGTGTTAGGCCAGGCCTGTTCAAACCAGCTACACCAACATGAAGGGCCAGAGCCATGGAGGGATAACAGAGAACACAAACGCACAAGTACCCGCTGAGCCCTGCCAGCTGCTGTCACGCAAAGGCAGGGACTGCAGGGTCCCTGGAGGCAGCAGGTCAGGAGCCAGGAGCAATGTTGCCAGCACTCAGGGCTAAGGCTGGCCAGTTACATCCTCCTCAAGCCAAAAGATACACGGATTAAACCTACATAGCTGTTGGTTTACCAACAACCCAATAATAAGTAGCAAGCCAATCTGAAGAAACTCGGAGTGTAACTCAAAATCCTAAAGCCTAAACTTAAGTGTGCAAGTGGTACAAATTCTCTCTTCTTTCTGAGAAACTTGAAAAAACCATAAGGATAATTTTATGTGTTCTTATCTACATTAACTTAAATCAAATGACTTTATTCCCTCTAGACATGAGAGCTGCAGAATATAACGTTATTTTATAATTTAGTTCTATCATTTGGTCTATGTCTGGTGTCCATTAAGGAACCATAATTCAGGACAGATATCAGAGCTAAGCGAGATTTAGCATTTATCAGGGGGCTGTCAGTAGTTCATATCACAAGGGCCTAATCTGTCTCCTCAGTTACTTCTGTGCCCCCTTATAGTCTATAGGAAAACATTGTTTATTCCAAAATCTTAATTATACAATTTCCAACTTGGTTTGACATAAGCAAAGTTAACATAAAAGTAATAATAGGAAGTGCACAAGAATTTTTCTATATCTTTTCATAATTACATAAAAGTTTTTTGCTCTGAGATTAGTTATGTAAGTGTATCTCCAGGGAGAAAAGCTTCTGCAATCAGAATTCCCTCTTATGGGGTAAAAATTTCAATCTTGCTAAATTATTCCAATTCCAATTACATATTATTCATCCTTCTTTGAACAGTAGACCAGCGAGTGCTGCACTATATTAAGCCATTCATGATTACAGATTGGTTTAAGATTAATAGGAAAAAAAAATCAGCTATCATTAGTCAGTGTAACAGGAATGTGACTACCAAAATTTCTTATTATAATACCATGTCTTCTTCAAGTGAATGCCACAATCTCCATGTGCAATACCCCAATTTAATGTTCAAGCCAGAGAAGACAAACTCAGCCGTAATATTAATAGGTTTTTAGGCAAAAGACCTTACAGAATAAGAGTGTTGAGCTTAGAAGCCTTTAACATACAGTGAGTTCCTCCCAGGATTTCCCTCCATCTGCCATAACTCAGTTTTGCTTCAATTAGACCAAAAAACTCTAAAAAGTTATCTCCTTTGGCTGAATAGTGAGAATAAGGAGTCTAATTTCCATACTATATCACCGTTGGGGTTTTTATTCCCTCATGCCTGCTGCCATCCCTGGTTCAGACTTTATCACAGCTGCTGCAGCAGCCAGGAGCACTTCAGAGCTGCATGGTTCTCGCTGCTGTTGTGGAGGTGCTACATGATGAAAAGAGTAAGTGGATAACTGAGCAATTCAAATCATACACATTCACTTGGATTTCTATCCCTCCCCCATTGCATTAAGAAGGCACCACAGCCACAAAGCTTATCTTGATTACAAGAAGGTATTTTTTTCTTCTAAAACCGTTCTTGATCCTTCTCCAGAAAAGCACAGCAGCTGCCCTTTCCCAACAGCTTTAGAAGGTAGGATGAGAGAGCAGTAAATTATTTCCAGATGATCTATTTACCATAGACATTTAAAAGAGAAATGCAACACTGGTCTCAAGGCACTCACTTCACTCTTCTATATTAAAGACCTCTATATATTATTCTGAGTAACTTATGCATTGTGCAATGCCAACATACAATCGCCTATAGTGTGCATGGAGGGCTATTACACTGGTTACCCTTGCAATTCTTTCATCCATTTTCCATTTTCTGAATGAGATTTTTCTACTGAATAACAAATCGTTACGGTGAAAAAATTTTTTTTCTGTATATATATTTCTGTATTTTACTGTATAAAGCAGTAAAAATTTTTACCATCTCTATTCTAAAAGTGGAGGTTTACCTGCTGTAGCACAGAGCAAAAACACTGAGTACCACCCTCGTGTGCAGGTGAGGCCCATAGGTTTGAAAGGTGACAGTAAACTCAAAAACCCAGAAACCACTCATTCTCCATTTTAATGTCTACAAACCACAAGCCCTCATAACACTCCTTTTTATCTTTGCCATCTAATCATTGCTTACATAGCTGGAAGCTAAGTATATTTTAATGTGTAGAATCTTTCTTTTAGATGCTTACATACATTATATTAATGAGAAAGAAGATAGGAAATGGAATAAAAAATTTAGAAAATGCTAAATATATTATACCATCCCGCTTATCAGATTGCTGGATGTAAATCAAGGCCACTCTTAGATTATTTGCAGTATGGTTTTTTCCTTTAAAAAACCCCTCAGTATTGTGCAATTTACTGCCTACATTATTGATTCGATCAAACCACAAACTGCCATCTGTTATGATTCATATTGTATTCCTGAGGATGGTTGAGTAATTGAGACTGATAGACATGTAGTCAACACTGGAGAAAAGTACATCTTGAGCTCTGGTAAGAGTTGTGTATCTTACTGAAGTTTCAGACAGTATCTCTGAAAGTGTATCCTTCTGCAAAGGAACTTTTAACTTTTTTCAAAATCAGGATTTTTACTTCTGGAAGATTTGGCATGGCTCGATTTCCTCTTTTGGTACACTCTGACACTTATCTAGTAAGACTTTTCAGAGTATTTGATATTCACAGTACATCCTTCTGTATTTCATACATTCTCCAAAACATTTCTTCCTAAAGCACTGAAACAAAGGCTGAAAAAGAACCCTTTCTGTTACTGGCTTTCTGGTAGAAGGTTATTTTGACTATTTGTGCTGGTTTTGGCTGGAGTAAAGTTAATTTTCTTCACAGTAGCTGGTATGGGCTGTGTTTTGGATTTGTGCTGGAAACAGTGCTGATAACACAGGGATGTTTGGTTCCTGCCGAGCAGTGCTTACACAGAGCCGAGGCCTTTTCTGCCCCTCACCCTACCCCACCAGCGAGGGGCTGGGGGGGCACAAGGAGCTGGGAGGGGACACGGCCAGGACAGTGACCCCAGCTGACCCAAGGGATGTCCCACACCGCATGGCGCCATGCTCAGCATATAGAGCTGGGGGAGGAAGGAGGAAGTGGGGGACATTGGGAGTGATGGCATTTGTCTTTCCAAGTAACCATTACACGTGATGGAGCCCTGCTTTGCTGGAGATGGCTGAACACCTGCCTGCCCGTGGGAAGGGGTGAATGAATTCCTTGGTTTGCTTTGCTTGCACACAGGGCTTTTGCTTTCCCTATTAAACTATCTTTATCTCCACCCAGGAGTTTCCTCACTTCAGGAACAGAGGATTCAGGACAGAGAATAAAAAAATAATCAGTCTTCTGGTTGAATAGACAATCCTACTGCTGCCTTAGGCAGTCAGTATGACTGCAGTGCATGCACATCAACCTGGGCTTACAGGGTACTGCAGACTTGAGCTAATTGCTCTACCATTTACTATTTATCTTCAAGAATAAGATTTTGGCAATAGTTTTAAGACTCATTGAGTACAGAAAAACTCTCTCTGCAAGTGGAACAAGGACATTAAAAAAGGATGAAGAAAAGCAATTTAAATTAAATTTAAATTAAAACTTATTGCAATCACTTCAAGATATTTAGGAAGAAACTAAGACAATTGTTTTACCCAATCTGAAATGCATGTTTCAAAACACAAAGGAAGCACAAGAATTTTATTCAAAGGCAAATGCTAAATAATTTTTTTTGCTGTCTTTACATTTTTCTCCACAGAATAATGGATTAAAAGAAACAAGTGAAATATGTTCTCCTCCACAGTACAGAAAGCCAAAGTGGCATTGGTTGTATACAGATGCTGCATAACATGGTTGTACCAAAGTTTAGCTTAGCTTTGGGTGGAGATGGAGGACAGACCCAGAAAAAGTGAAGAATATCCTTTGAGCAACTGGGCATTTACAATGTTATATATGTAATTATCTCACGAGAATGTGTGCACATGCACTTTATAGGAAGAAGATCCAAATGCTCAGCAGCAAAGCTATTACTAGTAATTACATATTCAGTGTAGTAGTGGGAAATGTCTAATATAGAATCTTTCAATGTGACTTGATCTGCTGCATTCCTACGAAGGTTTATTCATTGCAGTTAAGCAATGCCAAAAAGTTGGTTATTTTACACTGAGTGTGAATGTTATCCTGTTCAAAAGGGGAAGCATACTTTCATATCCTTTGCCCATCCTTTGTGAGATATCATTATCTGCTTTACATTGGCTGAAAATAGCTGCCACTTGGGAACCGTAAAGAGCTACCAATTACTTTTTCTCTCTTGTATTAAATGAGCTGTGGTTCTCCACATTAATTGAGAATTAAGTTTATATCAATGCACCTGTTTCAAGATGGCTCATATTTATATCTTATGAACAATAACCTGGCTACGACAGTTTGGATGCAAAAATCTTGCTAATGTTAAACAAGTTGATACCACACTGCACCAGCACTTTTGATACCCACTCATCATTTATAAAAGTTTTGTCTGAAATCTGAAGTTCAGCATGGCTTCACACCAATCTTAGATAGATCGGAGATGAAGTCTCTTCAAACTCAGTGTGCTTTTATCTGTACTCCAGGCAAACTGATTACACCACGCCCCAAAACAGCCTCCAAATATTTCATGCAGTTTTCCACAGGCATTCAAAGCTGAGGCCCACTCTGTATCTCCCTTGGCAAGTCCCAAAGTCCATTTGGGGAGCATTCGCACTAGAAGCAACATGAAAAGGTGTCATGCTCTGCAAAGTTAACTTTTTAAAAGCAACACATATGATGATGGATCTATGTGCACCATTTAAAAAACGAAGGTCTCATTTAACTGAAAATGTACTTTTAAAATTTTGTTAATGGAAAAATGTGGAAAATCTACAAAAAAGTGCTTTTGCTGTAGATATAATACAGTGGAGTTAATTTTTAATTTTCCTTCCACATCTGGAAAAAATAGACTTCATAAATGAAGCTTCAACAAGTTGAGCAGATCTTGTGTGACCTTTAGAAACAGATTGGCAAGTTGTTTAAAAGCATTAATTATCCTTGGTCAGGCCATAAATAGAAAGGAACAGATGAAGGCATTGTCCCTTTAGGCACTGACTGGAAAGCAAAGTGCAGGGTTGATGCTATTTTCCACAGAAAGGAAACTACACAGTGATAGCATCAAGAATATATTTCAAATTTTCTCCTTGGTTTAAAAGACTCTAGACTTCTTTGTAGCATGGCAAAAATAGAACAAATATATTGATTCTACTGCCTAATCCCCTCTGCTGCTAAACTTCTGATTCCTGTACAAAGCAGGGCCAGGCAAGTTCTGGGCACCTTCCACAGACTGAGCACTTTCTTATTAAGTTCTATGGAGCAGAAAAAGGAAATCCATTCTGCTGGCTGGGATATTTTAAGCAGTGGATAAGGAGAGGGAAGAGAATAAAAATAGCTTTATTATCACAGCCCTTGAAAGGCTAAAGTGACATAGAGCAGGCTTAAAAATATTCTGTTGATAAATTAAGAAAATTACATCTTTTATTCTTCCACACCTATATTTTAGGTGGGGTTTTTTTGTTGTTTTTTTCTGCACATTTTAAGGTTAGTCTGGCAAGCAACGCATTTCACAGGAAAGCTAATTCTTTTACACTGGCAGAGTCCAAATTCACATCAGTCCAGGGGCTTTTCCAGGAATCCCATGGAGAAGGCAGACTTTTTCATGTGTCACATGGAAAACATGTCTGCAGTAGACTCCATGTTGTTCCTTCCCTCTCTTTTCTTCTACCTCCTCTCCCCTCCATCAAGTTTAAAGGTAGTGATGACTGTCTTCAGTCACAGACTAATTAATAACATTTCAGATCGGCTCTTTCCTCATATTAATGCAGATTGTATTTACAGTTCTGATCTGACCTGAGTGATTGACAGCTACACTCTGCAGATAATTTGTCAGCGCTAGTACAGTATTTTAGATACTTATCAAGAGAGTCTTCCTTCCAAATGTATCAACTTAGATATTAAACCTAGGTAGAGTTACTCCCTAAAAATACAAATTAATCATATTTATTTTAAAATATCAGCATCTGTTGACACAGCAAAATTAAGGTTTAATTTGGAACTGGTTCAGGCAAAATGAATCTTTACAACTGAAGGATAATATGACAGCGGAGGTAGATCTAAGCATTAGGATCCAAATAGTTCCTTTTCTGGAAATCACAGAATTTTAGATCCCATACAAGTTCTTATTGGTATGGACTTCTCAATACAATATCTACATTTGGAATTAAACTTCATATGGAAAAGAGAGGAAAAGGAAAAAATAGCTAATCTTTGAGATAAATTGTTCAAAAAGCCAAAGTCATTCTTCTATCATCTAAAAGATGGAAATAAAAGACATTCTTGAAAAAAACCAAACTAGTAGAACTATGGAACTATGTTTGAAATGTGCACTTTATTTTACTGGTTTATCTTTGATTATGTATGAAATTCCAGAGGCCAGTGAAGCATTATAGACTGTTTTAATTAAAAACCTCTCCATTGACTGAATGCATGAAGCTCTATGTAACACAGTATCTGTATTGGTAGAGCCAATATAGTTTGACCTACCCTCTCTGGATAGGGTAGATGGAATACAAGCAAAAAGCACATTAGAACAACACAGCTCAATAAATATTGGATTCCAAGTCCAATCCAGTTCTCTTCTTGCACCAAGTAGTCTAACAAAACTGAAATTGAATTGGCTTAAAAAGAAATAAAATTATGCATTCTAAAGGAGAATATTTTACAATGTATTGTATTTATATACATTTATATACAGACAGTATAAAACCACTCCACTGAGGACTGAACTATTATCTTCATGACTATTTGGATTATATTTTTCCTCTAATAACCCTGGGGTTTAATTCCTGCAGGCAGGATTATAATAACAAAGAGCTGATCAATATAATGCATTTATTCCAATCTGCTGGTCATTAAGGAATAGGAGTGTTCTGGAGCTCAGAATGATTTAGATTATTCACATCTTGCACTACGTGGTCATAAAAGCATGACTCCTTACAATGCCTATGAAGTCAGCATTTCAGTTTCAAGACATTCTTAACATACAGAAGGAACATCAGGCATGGGCTTATTGAAATTACTGATAAAGCAGTAGGAATACATCTTTCACATTTCATGCTTCTGTTATGTCGGTGGATTGACAAGACAAAACCACTAAACCTATACTTTGTACTTTTCATCTTGAAGTTTGAAAATAAATGCTAGTATATTTTTAATAGAGCACTTTGCACATTTCTAATTGCTGTGTAAATAAACACACTGGTTTATTAACACCTCATGATAACTTCAGGAAAGGGGAACACTGATGGACAACCTGATTTAAACCATGGATGGTCCCATACAATTGTTTTAGGGACAGAATCAGAGAACCAATTCTGCCTAAGGGTTAGGCAACAGCCAAGAGCTGTGCCTCCAACAGAAGAGAACTGGGTTTCCTTGCCATTTGCCACATCTGTACGAGAGCCAAGTTAAAAAATCTCATGGATGCATCAGAAGTCATTTTTTTGACAGTTATTGTGAACAAGCCCCATTTAGGTCATACTTTCTGGAAATATTTAATAAGAGAATAATTTGATTGGATAATGTGCAAATTAGTACCCATCCAAATGAAAAGTGACCTACTTTCACTTTTATTTCAGGCACCAAGGAAGGGTTACAATGTTCCAGCAACAATACGCTCTGAGCAACTATCTTTCCCCCACTGCTAATACAGTCCTGCATTTTTTAGTCCAAGTGAATGCTTTCAAAGGTCATGGCTTAGATCCCAGAAGCAAACTTTGCTGCCTCTTACTTTTTAATTCCTGAGGAAATCTACTGCTTTCCAAATCATCTCCCTTCTCTCTCACCAGTGTACTTAGTTATATATAATATAGAAATACAGAAATAGTTATTTCTCCTAACTGCATGCTAGAGGACTGACTGGCCGTTATTGTACTGCTAAGACTCAGACTCCCTGCGCAGTTCCAAACAGAGCAATGCCTGTACAGTCATCAGCTCCTTGTACATAAATAAAGAACTTTACTTCTTTTATCTCCTGTCCTATCTCCTCCTAATTACTTGTACCTACTCATATCTGATTGTGTCAGTTAAAGTATGTTCATAAAGACTCAGCCATCTACTGATTAAGATTCATTCAAGACTGGTCGCCTTAGCAGATCCAGACACATTGTTCTTTGAGGGTTTATTAAGTGAAGCCAGATCCATCCTGGGCATTATTCCACTGCCTTTGCTAAAGCCACAATATGGGTTACAGCATAGCTGAATTGAAAAGTGTATTACTAAAAGTGTTGAAGAAAACTGCCTGTAATTAATTCTGGCTCACACAGACATGGTATGAAGGTTTGTATTATGAGGAAATTCTGTGTCTCCTGTTTGCTTTGGTAAAAACAGACACAAGAGTCATAGGATTTTCTTCATCAGATAAACATGCAAATTATCTGTCTTGGCACTTTTATTTTTGCTTAACCGTTACATAGATGTCACTGTAAAAACAGAGGAGTAAAGTTAGCTACTGTTAACTAAAACTTTTGAACTTTCAGAGTACTTGAGCTTAGCAACAGTTTTTCAAGTGGATTTAAATAGTATGTGATCTAGTTAATCCAGCCTCATATCATCTTGATAGTATTTTGCTTTTGTGGAAATTTGTGGACAGAATTAATTAAGACAATGCAGCATTAAACCTCTCATTACCATACTTCAGTGTAGAAAATGTGTCCAGAGAAATCCTAAGTACTTAGAAGACTCAGACCAGAAATAACACCCAGATACTCTAAGACCTAGTGTATTTTTCTAGCCAAGACCTTCCTGCTTATAATTTCATATTTCTGTACATTTCTACCTTTCTGATGATGGTGCAAACATTGCAAAGCAGCTGCTTTTCCGAGGGCAAATAAGCTCCACCTGAAGACTTTCCTTTTTTTATATATAACTTTTGCTGTTTTAATAAGGACAGAAAAATTGTTCCCTATAAAAAGTCTACATAGGGGAATGAAAAAAGCATATAAGCATTTTTGAAGGATACATTAAATAAAAGAGATACCTAGAGCAGTTTTGTGGAATGAAAAAGTGTTTGTTTGTGTTGCTATATTAATTTTTCATTCTCTTTTACACCAGAGAGCTTTGATAATGACAAACTGAATCCAATTGGCTCAGCAAAAAGAAATAAGGCATTAATGAATACCAAATCCAGAGGAAATTCTTCTGGCTTTAAAGAGAATATTATAGTTGTTGGCAGTGAATGCTTTTGTATTGGTCATTCTTTCTTTTTTGTTAGAAGTAACTAATTTGGATACACATTAAATCAATCAGATTGCTGGCTGTTATTCAGCAGAAAATTATCATGGCACTCCCACCCCTGTGGTGGAGTGGCTGGCACTAGCCACTGAGAAGAAAGGTCAAGCTTAAATTGACTTACCTCCTGGGGAAAAAAAGGTAATGGAAAGGGAGAGGAAGGGCTGGTAAACACGTTTTCCTCAACACTGCCTATATACCACCACTACTGCTGGGACATTCAAGCCCAGATGCTGCCTTTATTCCCTTCAGCAAGCACTGTTAGAGCCCCAGAGGAGACTGCATAATATTTTATGTGTATCGATAAAAGAATGAAACTGATTAATGAGGTCTAGAAGAATGTGTAGATTTTTCCCTCTAACAACTCACCCCTTCTCTGGACTGACTTGTGCACACTGATTTTTTTTCTCTGCAATCAATTTCATTGGAAATTGCTTCTAGCGGTTATTTTGTTGCTATAGGAGCTTCCACAGTTTCTCTGAGCTATACTGATGTGCAGTTCATCTGACTATTTATTCAGCTTCTCCTATTAAGCCCATGACACCGAAATCACCTCAGTCCAAATGTTTTCATTTCTCCTACTTTCTTTGCCTGGCCTCTTGCATGCAAGCACTATAAAAACCTCCTATGCGCAGTGGACTTATTACATTCTGGACTTTTCTTGGTTTAATTACTGAGTTTTTCTTTACTTCTGTTTTTCCCTTAATACATTAGGGGTATAATTAAAACTGCTACTTCAGCCTCTCTTCATACTACCAACTTCCTTCAAAAGCACTTTTTACTCTGGTAGTTTTTAATCTGTTCAGTCAAAAACTGCTTCAAAGATCCTTTCCTGTTTCTCCTACCTGCATTGGATCTTCACTCTCCAAACATTTTGCAATCTACCTCTATATTACTTTCAACTCATACTCTCAAATTATATGTTCCTATCCCTGATGTGCCGATTGTTCATATTCAGTTGTTCAGCAAGTTTCACTGCTCACCTCTGCAGCCTGGTGTTTTCCCTTCTTTTGTTCATCATGAAGAGGAAGGGTTCACACAAAATTCTGCAATGGAATATCATCAAACATTACTTAGAATTCTAATGTGTGTCTTTAAAAAACAGCCAATCAATCTATAGAGTTGCTGCTGTTGCATTCAGATCGCTGCCTATTATGTTGAACTTTCTTTCCTGGTCATCCTCTGCTGTCTCCTGCCTTCAAGAAGCTGGGGGCAGCCATGAGTTTGTCTGTACAGCACCTGGGATTCATGTCTGAACTGTTTGAAGCCACCAGAAAACCATTAAATCACAAGCACTGGTACCATTGGTTGGTGAGTGTGTACCAACTTGGGACAGTCATATTCTCCTTCTCCCCAAAACAAAGACTTGTTCATTTTCAGAAACAGTTTACCGATACACATTACCTGTTTTTAAAAATAATCTTTTTTTCCATCTAAACAAAATCTGCCTTTTTAATTCAAAACCCATTATTTTTGCTCAACATCTTCGCAGAAACAATTCAACCAGTTCCAATAAACTTGTATGCAATTAAAGGCTTAAGTACATAATATAGAGATAATTATGGAACAAAAGATTGTGCTTTTTGATCGTGCAAAAAGACTGTACTAAGACCAGACTTGTCAAGTGCAAACAGAAGCATAAAATCAACTTCATGCCACTTAAAGCTTTTGCAGCCTTCATAACACTGACTGTTTTATCATTATTTTTCCCATTCATACGATCTTTTTCTAAGCTAAGAAAAGTAGTAAACCTCAGACTATTGGAAAAGAGTATAACGAGAAAAAGCCCTGTGTGCAACTTTTTATACATGATTTAGAGGGACGGAATAACCCTGCTATTACCTTTTGTTACAGAAGAAATTAATATTAGATTAAACAAGACCTATTTTTGAACAGAATCTCAAACCAGTTTCTCCTTCTGCCTTTATGACTAAGAGTAGAAACAGTTGATGGTGTTTGAACTCTTGTTCAAACCTGCAAATTATGCACATAAATGTTTATTTCAGTTCCACAGAGGGAGCCAAATCAGTAAAATGCTTAGTAATAAATGCAGAGTTATTGACAACATTAGTGTTTGTACACATGTGGCTTGCTGGGGCCTTTTACATGTGCATGCAAAGCAGGCAAAGAAGCAGCAATATTTAAAGATAGAACATGCGCCTTATGGGACTGCCAGTATTTCAACCGCAACTTATTTCCTGCACAAAGGAAAAGAAAGCATGATTCTCACTTCCTCCCTTGAGGTTGTCAGCACACTATTAACTTGATAATCTTTTAAAATCAGCAAACACATGGTTAGCCTAGGACAAAACAAGGAAACATCTGTCAAAATAACAATGGCAATACCCACTTTTTGAAACAAATGAGCAGACTTCTGGAAATCTATTGAGTCCATTATTCCTTGCTGTCCTGCATTCTTCTAAAGGATCATAGTGACTAAGATTAATCAAAATTTAAGGGTTTGCAGTGGATATTCTAACTGGAGACAGGACACTTGCTTGCACAGAGCTAGGTATGGAGCTCTGACATGCTACTGAGGTAAATCACTTCATGCAACTGAGGTAAAACACTTCATGCAACTGTGAGAGTGGCCAAAACCAACAGATGCACAAGAATCAACAGTCGCAAGTTGCAGCAAGGAAAATTTCTATTAAATCATTAAAAAGAATTCTTCACAGTGAGGGTGAAACACAGGAACATATTGCTAACTGAGGCTGTGCAATCTCCGGCCTGGAAGATATTCAAAACCCAACCCAACAAGGCCTTGAGCAATCTGCTCTAATCCTGAAATAAACCCTGCATTCAGAGGTGGGTTCTGTTGCCTCTTAGATGCTTCCCGTAAGCAAAGTTTTCAAACTACTGTGACAGATGTCTTGATTTCTGCTATTTATACAAGTGAACAGAAGCTGAATACATTTTACTGGAATAACAGAGATAAGGTTATCACAAGAAAGGTGAATATATATTGACAGTCCTAGGGCCTATCCGCACACTGAACAAGCACACAAGTATTACAAGCCCTGCATTTGCACAAGGACCATCTCAATTGTCTCCAGTGAGACCAGCTGCAACAGTATAATTTAATCTCTGTCTATTAAGTCTACACATTCTTCGCTGACATTATTGACAAGTATGGGAATTAATGCCCACTGTAATGCAGTGCTTCTTTTCTGATTTTAATTGGGTTACCTTCAATATCCTCCTAAGTGAAGGAACTGCATCTTTCACAGAGACAGGGTGCTGTATGGGCAGCACATTCCGCAGCTGATGAGTTCCCTGGCTAGAAGGCACTAATTTGCATTGTTCATTTGATTTCAACTTGAAGCCAGTTCTGAAGCTTTTTCCTTTAACCAGTTCAAAATAAACTGCCTCTATGACTCTGAATGTAGCTGCATGAAAACTCACACCTTGCGCTCCCAGTAATCACTCTGAAAATGTCACTGTGTGCACAGAGCCACAAGTGAGTGACACCACTTCCCCCATGCTTGGCTTAGAGGGGAGAGAGTTACTGCTAATAAATTTCTCTCCCTGCTCAAGTTTTTTATGACATTATTTTTTATTTTGTTCTTGTACTGGTTTCATCTGGGACAGAGTTAATTTTCTTCATAGTAGCTAGTCTGGGGCTGTGTTTTGGATTCGTGCTAAAAACAGTGTTGGTAATGTGGAGATGTTTTAGTTGTTACTGAGTAGTGCTTACACTACTGACGGAATTTTGCACCTTCCCATGCTCTGCTGGGTGCA
>VZTV01044930.1:276-11066 GCA_013400875.1 Anhinga rufa | reverse complement strand
AAAGATGTATGTTTTTTTAAATCTATGCATTGTAATGTCAATCTCACCAAAACCAGTAGGAATGTCTAGTGAATTTTCACTTAGTGAGCTGTCTCTACACCATCTGCTATGTCTTTATTTTGCATTGTAACCATTTATAGTCAATCTCTAGTTATTATGTCTGGATACATTTGGGATGTAAAACTCATTTCAGTGTACCTACTAGTATACTAGTCAGGCTCTGCCCTTCAAGCAATATGAACAGAATGGTAAATCGCAAAGATTTCACAAGTTACCCCACCTCATTTGAGCATCAGGAACTTTGAAATACTGATGTCTTAATTCAGTATCATGCAATATCTCCGTCACCTACTTAAGCCCTGATGGAAACTGCATGGGACAAACAAAATCCAGAAGTTATAGAACATCCATTCCTTTAATGAAGTCTAGTATTCCTCCCCAGTATTTCCTCCTCTTAATGTTCAGTTGTATTAATGGAATACTTCCTTATTCCATGCTGGTTTGATGTCTAGCCTCTATCTGTTCACCACCACAGCTGCCAGTGAAGTATCTGAAGCTGAACAAATGGCTAAAGACTGTGAAGTTATCTCAACAACGCTGGTGATGATCTGAAGTCTCTTATTACTTGTTAAGGGGCAGGGCAGGAAAATTCTGTCCTGTAGATCTCTGGTAGGAAAAGCTGGTTTCATGAGACAAAAAAAGGAAATGAATTGCACCATTTGGAAAATACAAGAACAAAGCAATGTGTTGGTTATTCTACTTGAAATCCATAGTCCTTCCACAATTTTATTTGAGCATTTATCTATCCATCCATCTATATGCTATATACATGCCCTCTAATCAGACAGAAAATGTCATGGCTGAATATAACAAAATAATTATCCCAAAGGACTCAATTGCCTGGGGTCCTTGTGCTAAAAGCAGAGAAAAACTGAGGCAAGTATCAGAATATGTCCTTTTCATGAAGGCATAGAGCCACTGAGACAATGGATGAGTTTAGGTATCTCTGCCTGTTGCATCATCCAAAATAGTACCTGGAAAAACAGTGGTGTGCAGGGGTACCCCAGTTACCTAGTCTGATAAGAACAGCATTCCAACTACACTGGCACAGTATTCTGGCTGTGCTAGCATGTCCTGCTTTTCATGTCCTGCTTTTCATGCCCTGTTTGGTTCAGGAACAACTTGGTCATCTCATTGTGGCACTGCTTTACAATGCCATTTGTATTCTCTTCATCTCCCTTTACAAGCTTTCATTCAATCAGCTAATTCATACCCTTGATCACAACTGCATTCTATTCACTGATGACTCAACAGACCTACAACCAGCTCTGACACATTTTCTTATATTCAATTCAGTATATCAACATCTTTTTCTGACATCTCCCCAGGGATATATCTACCAGCCGAAATTTCAAAGGGGTCTAGATGTCCACTGAATTGCAATGGAAATTCAGTACTTCACTGCAGTAACATTAAAGATGGGGAACTCAAAACAGTTTCGACTCATCTTTTCTGAAAATTATCATTCACTAACCCACTAATTGTGAGGGCACAATCAAAGGCTGTATTGGGCTTGGGAAAACCATACTTTTAAGTACTATACTATCATAGAGCTGGCTCTGAAAGAGCACCTATTAGAATATGGGCTCTGATATTGACCAAATTAACTACTTTTTCCTGCTGAAGGCAAAGGCTGTATTTCAATTTAAAAGGAAGTAAGAAGAAAAACTACAGAAGAAAAATATTGATTTAACTTTCTGTTATTTGTTCATCTGGAGTAGTATTCTCTTTAAATCAGAGGAAGCCATAATCTTCCATTTCTTGTCCCCAACTTTGGCTTTAAGTCCCATTGATTATTTACCACCATCAGATGCTACTATAATATAATTCAATACACAATATGGCTATATGGCATACCAAAATACAGAGAGGATATAGGGTGGGAATCTTAATTTCTAAGAACATAACAAAGAAGTCTTGATAGAGCTGGTCTAGATGCATTTCCATATCCACGATCCATAAGATGGATAGGAAAAGAAATAGTCCTAATTTTTTAATCCTACGTAAATATTTTTTCAGCAATAATTTAAATATTGTTAGCATCGTTCATGAAAATACACAAATAAATAATTGTTTAGGTGACACCATATGTTAAGCTGTAGCACAGTCTTGTGCAGAGACACAGTAGAAATTTTGCTAATTATACCTTCAAGAATATAACTTAAAATACCGTGTAACAGATAATAATACCTGCTGTGGATGTTTTTCCAGCTGAAGCGCTAAAGTTGATATCAATCAAGTTATAACTTTTCACGGGATTAAGCCTTTGCATAAATATTAATCCTTTTACTCTGTCTAGAGCTGTGAAGAACTTCACAATATGAGCAATTTTCTATTATACATTTTAGGGGCATAAACTGCCTATGGTGCATTTTTATAATGAGATGTGCACTGGGCCTGTTAATGTAATTTTTTTTTTTTTTTGTACAGCACTTTAAAAATATTAGCTTCAGTTTTTGAGCTACTTATTAAAATCTGTTTTCAATGAGAAAAATTGCTCAAAAGCAGCCTCTGTTTTAACAGAAATAACAGTAAATTTTAGATAGAAACTATACTTTTATTATTTTGTTGAAAACTGAATGATTGCACTGCATGATAATTTACATATGTAGTATGAATTCATTATTTTTTTACCATTTCATTAGATCACTATGAAGTTTTTTGAAGCAAACACGATTCAGAAGCAATTACTACTTACCCAGATGTCTGAATCATATAATTGCTCAGAAAACTTATAAGATTATCCTGAACTATATAAAAAACCCGATCTTTTTGGTACTGTCATGTCAGCAAAACAGCTAATGGTCAGTTAACTGCATCATTCAGTTGTGTTTCAGAACTATACTAAATCTCCCCTAACTGAAGAAAGGTGATCTCACAGTATGGGTGTTACCATTACAAAAAGAACCTCACATCTTCTGCTCAGTTTCTCCAGTTGCTAATGTCTTATTTCCTGTACAACTCTCTCAGTATGTAGTAAGCAATTTGCAAAAGGTGCACTAGTCCAAAAATAAATGCAACTTCAAAATGTCTGATTACCATTCAGAAAAAACAACTGACGCTTAGCTGATTACAACCATTAATCTTAAAAACAATGTTTCTCACTGTGCTGAAACCCTATAAAAATCTAAAAATTTATTTGATCCCAACTTCATTGTATTTGTCTCTTCTGTGTCACATAATAACTAATTGCTGCTTTATAGTAACTGAAGAAATGACAATCATATTTTCAGATAAATACACTGATTGTCATGGGGCTGTAAATCTGTTGGGAGACAGAGTTTTCTTGCTGCAGAGAACAGTAAATACAAGTTGTGTTTCCAATTACATGTGTCTGCTCAGGGAAGGTGGGATTTTTCTCTTCCTTGAAGACTACTCCTTTAGGAGAAACAATAAAAAAGAAAATTAAGACTGTGACTGTGATAGTGAGCCTATCAACAGGAACACAATTGGTGTAAGGACTAATACCTAAAAAAAAGTCTTCCCCAACCCTGAAATGGTTGTGGTGGGTTGACCTTGTCCAGCTGCCAGACCACTACTCAGGTGCTCTTTCACTCCTCCTCCTCCATAGGACGGGGGAGAAAATAAGATGAAAAAGACAGAGAGGGAGATCATTTACCTGTTACCATCACATGCAAAAAAGACTCAAGGAAAATTAAATTAATGTAGTGCCAATTAAAAAAGCCTTTTTGCTAGTTTCTTCCTCAAACTTCTTTCCTTCTATATTTCATCTGCCTGAATATTTGATCAATTCTTTACCTGAACATAGGTAAAATTCTTTAAAATATGCCAGTTACTTCTCTTGCCTTACACCTTTCTAGTCATGAAGGTTTTAAAAGTAAGCCTTTCTTAAATGTCATATGCGTTGATCCTCAGATTCCAATATGATGTCCTTATATGGCCTTTGAACCACCTGTAACAGTAGAATTCTCTTGCCTGTCTTTTGAGTTCTATTATCTAAACGTTTAAAAATATTTCCTCACTTTTACATAACTCTCCTTTGAAATTTAAAGACAATTATAGTGGATTTCTGGATAAGTCACTGCCCCCACCTGCTCCAGAGATTTATGCATCAGGAAAATGGGAAAAGGGGGGAAAACTGGAAGGGTTTTTTCATCACCTCAGAACAGATTATTGTGGAGAGAGAATCTAACCTGTGCTGAAGTCAGGGAGATGCAGCAACCATGTCAGGGTAAAGAAGTTGTCTGTCATTACAGGAGGAAATGAGTTGGGGGGAAAGCCAGACAAGATGAAAACAAGCAGGGTTTTCACTTTTGTTACAGAGTATCAGGGAAATGGAAGCCGTTTAGTATGGATACCACTTAAATCTTCTCTGAGGTGCTAAAGGAACTGTAGAGCAGTACAATTCAATATACTCACATAGCCCAGCATCAGTTCTCACAAGTCAGAAAGTAGGTGGAAAGTTGATTAAATGTAGCCATAGTCAAGGACTATGGCTAAAAAACCAAAACAGGCTGATGGACCTTGAGGTTTGAGAAAAGGGACAAAAATCTCCAGAACTGGTCACCTAACTCTGTCTGTCTATTAAACGGATCAAAGGTTTCTGTTGTCCTCTGGCCACAGGAGGTATGGAAGAGTCTTGCACCCGTATGATCATGTCTGGTTATGGAGAGGATTTCACAGATGTGTTAAAGCTGTGGCCTGTTATATCAACCCATTTCATTCACATACCTCATCCTTGAAAGTGTATGCAAGCTTATTAAGCTCAAGTTTAGTTCTTCAAATCTGCAAGAGCAAGACAATGTTGGAGTGGAAGCAGAAATAATGTACTAATTATTTTGGCACACTCTTCCTAAAAGACAGGTCTGCAAAATCATAGAATCATAGAATGGTATAGGTTGGAAGGGACCTTTAGAGGTCATGTAGTCCAACCCCCCTGCAGTGAGCAGGGACATCTGCAACTAGACCAGGTTGCTCAGAGCCCCGTCCAACCTGACCTTGAATGTTTCTAGGGATAGGGCATCTATCACCTCTCTGGGTAACCTGGGCCAGTGTCTCACCACCCTCACTGTAAAAATGTCCTTCTTTATATCCAGTCTAAACCTACCCTCCTTTAGTTTAAAACCATCACCCCTTGTCCTGTCACAACAGGCCTTGTTAAAGAGATCGTCCCCATCTTTCCTATAGTCCCCCTTTAAGTACTGGAAGGCCACAATAAGGTCTTCCCGCAGCCTTCTCTTCTCCAGGATGAAAAACCCCAACTCTCTCAGCCTGTCTTCATAGGAGAGGTGCTCCAGCTCCCAGATCATCTTCATGGCCTCCTCTGGACCCGCTCCAACAGGTCCATGTCCTTTCTGTGTTGGGGGCTTCAGAGCTGGACGCAGCACTGCAGGTGGGGTCTCACCAGAGCAGAGTAGAGGGGCAGAATCACCCCCCTTGCCCTGCTGGCCACACTNCTCCCTGGATGATGTCCCGTCCCTCAGGTGTGTCAACTGCACCGCTCAGCTTGGTGTCATCTGCAAACTTGCTGAGGGTGCACTTGATCCCACTGTGTATGTCGTTGATGAAAATATTAAACAGTACGAGCCCCAGTACGGACCCCTGAGGGACGCCACTCGTCACCGTTCTCCATCTGGACATCGAGCCATTGACCACTACCCTCTGGATGTGACCATCCAGCCTGTTCCCTATCCACCGAACAGTCCACCCATCAAATCCATATCTCTCCAGTTTAGAGAGAAGGATGCTGTGGGGGACCACGTCTGAAGCCTTACAGAAGTCCAGATAGATGGCATCTGTAGCTCTTCCCTTGTCCACTGATGTAGTCACACCTTCATAGAAGGCCACTAGGTTGGTCAGGCAGGACCTGCCCTTGGTGAAGCCATGCTGGCTGCCTCGGAGCACCTCCCTGTCCTCCATGTGCTTTAGCATAGTTTCTAGGAGGATCTGTTCCATGATCTTCCCAGACACAGAGGTGAGGCTGACAGGTCGGTAGTTCCCCTGATCCTCCTTTCTTGGAAACTGTCCAAAAATTCAGCAGTTGGAACTGTATTAAAATAAAGCTATGAAGCAGCCAATTTCTGTCAATTACTTTAAGTAGTCTATTTCAAGGCAAGACGTATGATAAAATCTCTAAATGAATTAGAGAGAGAAAAAATGTGATGTGACAAAAATCTCATTGCTCTATTCCTGTCTGTCTTAATACTTTTCCCAGCAAGCTCTTACCTCTGTGTAATTAAATTACTAGTGATGTTACAGGCTCAGGACCCAACGACTCAGTTTTCTGGTTTCAATCGCTTTTCAAAGAGCTTCACTCATGGCTGAAAAAGCCACAAATTGAAGGATGACATACCCTTGATAATGCTGGCAATGACAGCAGCTCTTTTACAGTCTTTCAGAGAATAACAAAAACAGGTTTTCTCCACTTAGAAATAAACAATAAGAAGCAGCAATCTGAGTCTGAGTTGAGCTTATCTCAATAGGTTTCCTGATGCAATTATATGGTCTTCGCCAAAGGTAGCCACAATTTGTTGCTAACACACTGCACATCACAGTGACAATGTAGGCTTTATACATGTGCAATTATTTTCTTTTAAATACAAAGCTAGCAGTACACTACTTATTCTAGAACCATCTGAAACATGCATTGTACCAGCTTAAAGGCAACCACCTTGTCTAGGAGTACTTTTACTTTCAAAGATACCACTTCAGTAAATAAATAGCAATGGTACCACTGTAAAAAGGCTAAAATTAAAATTGTTTACATTATGAGATATGCAAGGGAAAAACAAATTTAACTTCTCTTCCTTGAGTTAGCAAAATGATGTTGAGAAAAATCAAGGTTTACCGAATGTAGCTGTGAACAAATGTGGATTATAAGGCACATAGTAAAAGACCACATGTTCACAAAAAAGAGGAAAAAAAGGCATGTTAACATGTTCAAATAAAAACATCCTTGTCAAAAATAAATGTTGTTCATGGCTGAACATCACTGAAAAATACTTCTAGCCATCACAGAACTGTTTTGGCCAGTCCTCTGCAAGGAATAACAATGGGACAAAAGAACAGTTATACTGCTTTTTAGATGATGTTCGATAAAATTACATAAGTGATTATCTGATGCAGTTGCCTGTGGAAGCATGAAATTGGAAGTGACAACCCAGGAAATCCCTTCCAACTAATGTCTGTAATTAATGTTCATAATTCTGCTAAGATGTCCTTCATGCTAACAGTGGATAGGATACTAGCAATGAGCTTTGCTATAAGAAACCTACATTGTAAAGAACACACACAGAGTTCACCTCAAAAACTGTGGCAACAAACTACACTTTAAAGGAAAAAACTCTACATTCAGATGTAAAAAGGAGGTAACAAATCTCAAATCTATGCCTTTGTGTTTATCTGTAGGATGCAGCAGAGAGCCAAGCTATGTAAAAAACCAAAAACCCATCACACAAAATGAAAAAAACGCAGGGATTTTTGGAGATGACTAGATTATATAAAATAATCTCAGAAAGTTACTAAAATACTAACCTGTTGCCTTTCATTGTTACAATTCATGTTTCAGAATCAGAGAAGACAGGAAATATAGAACTAAACTTTGACCACAAATGTAAACATTTAAAAAATGGTCAAACGGTACAGAAAAATGCTAGGATTTCCACCTGTTGCCACATTTTTTCCTCCTCTGTATAATCATCCATGTCCATGTAAATACCATTTTGTTCTACAATATTACTTTATGTTTGTGAAATGTATTACAGCACACTACTTTCTGCACCCACCGCCCCTCACAAAAGAGCACAAAACCATGCACTCACTTAAAGTTCTTACATTTTAGAGGCATAACAACTACTACTTGTAGAAAAGTAATGCAAGGCAAATTCCACCACAATAACTGTGTAGTTCTAGATAGCGTATAACAACATTAATACATGTTCAATAACTGTTACAGAAATATTAACATCTGAAGTGCTTTCGGTGACTTCTCTTCAATGGTTCTGCCATTTCCTCACCCATTCCCAAATCTATGTCCCTGTGTTTTCCCAGAGACAAGCAACACTAAACTGCAAGACCTGATGCTCACATACCAGAAAAATTGTTTCCCAAGTAACGGTATCTACATTCTGTGAAAGATCTCTCACCTGTCAGTTTTTAATGGTTTGGGAGGCTTGTAAAATAGAATTCTGTGTTATATATCTTGTCCAAATTTATCAGCAGTGTATACTGGCTGCATTCTTTACTTGAGAAAAATAGGCATAGTAATTGCATACAAATGGCTTCACCACTGAGAGCTTGCTCAGTAGGAGAATTTACACTTGTATTCATTAGAGGTTTTTCATTACTATCTGACTACTCGTCATACTGCCTTATCTTCCTAGCCATAAGGAGAAAACAACACAGAACACATTTGTGTTTCCTACATAGAAACTCCTAAGTTTAGCATTAGACTGCCTATGTTAACGAAAATACATTTATCTTTCAGCTTCATTAAGGTCTCAGCTTCATGTATCTTGGTATTTATTATGCACGTAGTTTTGCATTAAAAATGACAGAAACTGTAATTAGAATCTGCTTGATATCACTGATAGGGTTTTGGGTTTTTTTTCTTATATGAAGTGACAGAATCCTATATACAGATTTTACCTTCCTGGTTTTACAGAGGAAAGTTACTGAAAACCTTCTATGTTAACTATTTCCACACTGCATTCTGCATTTCTTACTCTTCAACCATAAAATCAAACAATTTTGTTTGAAAATAACCAAGATTCCCCCAAAATACAAATTCTGAATAATAAAGTAACACAAAAATACGAAGTACATTTAAACGCAACTTAGCTGTTTTTCTTAAACATATTCACAAAATGTTATGTCACCTGAAGCATTTCCCTATGAAAAGGATGTGTACAAATGCTTCATGTTAATTTTCCACACAACAATATAAACTGTATTTAAAAATTCAGCAAATATTCAGAATCAATATCTGTCCACAATGTAAACATGGTAGATGTAAACCACTGAGAAGACTCAGATCTCTGTTCTATGAAACAGATGAGAATTCTTCTTAAAATCCTTTAGCTTATCAGAAGATGCACAGGGCTTGCTGCACTGGTAGTCTACAGTTCAAAAGTCATCTCTGCTATATTTATTTACTTTCTTTGGCACTTAAAAATCCATCTGTCCGGAATGATGGTGACTCAGAGTGAAATTTTCTTTCAAACTGTTGATAAAATAACCAAAACACAGATCAAATGTCTCTTATAGGACAGCTCTTTTTTTTTTAAATAATAAATATTCATTGGTACAAAAAGTTTTTCAGATAGAGACGAAATAAACTACAGAACTGCCTCCACTAGCTCACTCAACATTTAAGAATTTAATATAAACTGAGCAATAATCTGTATGAAATAGAAATTAGCAGATGAGTAGGAAAGCAGGATTTACAGTTTCTATTACTTTGCTGTGATGCAGCACTACTAAAATGCGTGAAAGCCTTCTCAGTCAAATGTCTACATTGGGCTCAAAACATATATATATATATGTATACACTCACACACACACACACATACACATATATAATGTAAGCCCCTAATTCAGTATGATAAAAGTAAGTCAACAGCACTGATATTCAGTTTCAGAATCCTCTATCACAATTGTCCAAAAATTATTAAAATTGGTTATCAGCAAAGACTGGCCTTAAGAGAACCATATTCTTTCTAGTAATACCCTAAAAATAGTATTTAACTAAGACTGAACCACCGAATGTGAAACCAAATTATTTTCCTTATACATTTCCAAAATTAGCCATTTCAATACTACTATTTTTTGCCCACCCTACCCATTACACAGAATATAACAGTGAATTACAAATTTAAAGGCAAAAGAAAAATGAAAATAAAATGTCAACAGCTGTGATGCAGTTGCTTTAATTTTAGGTAATCTTTTATCCTCAACTAGGTTATATGTGACCGTACATGATAAGGTAATAATGTCAGAAATTAACTTGCTCTGCAGTGTACTTCAAACTCCTCTCACTTTTTGACAAATGGAATAATTACAAAGTATCCATGAGACAGGACTTTTAACTGCTACTTCTGTACATGTTTCTCTGCTGTTTTCCTAGTCTGTGTTCCTCTGCAGACACAACTGCACATAATTCTTTCACAGACTGACAAACACAGAATCCACAACTGTAGGGATTTCAAGGCTCTGAAGGCCCAGCATGTAGCATAATTTCTCTTGGTGAGATACCCTTTCATGTTATGTGGGTATGTGCTCTAAAACAGGTCCTGAGGCACCAGCTGGCTCTGAAGGCAAAAATTCTACTAGTCAATACTGGGACTTCTATTGGTAGAAGAAAAAGGTTAAAACTCGTGTAAATGGAAGGGAAAAAAAAAAGGAGGGGAGGATATTTTTAAAAACAGTGCTAAGTAGTCATGATTTCAAACCGAATAATGAAAAAGTATTAAAATTAGATTTACCATTACGATAAAAGATGGGTTATGAAACTGAGGCTATGACACAGAATACACTAACTACCTACGTGAATAACTAGAAGTAAACAAAAATTAAATTTCCTTTCCTTTCTTCAGGGGTTTTTAAGTGATTGCTTTCTACAATGGATTTATTTGTATTCTAAGAAAATATGGGTAAGATTCCAGAAGGACTCTTCTAGTGCCCAACTGACAGACTAAGAGGCAACACCAAGAAAGGGCAAACAAAGCAAACAACACTTTTCCCCACTTTTTTCCCTTCTCAGGAGAGACATG